>CM052197.1:3487926-3504987 GCA_028455805.1 Lasioglossum figueresi
ACGATTTCTATTTTCTGAAAGTGCAGTGTTTTACCTTTCGCAGCCAACAGACCTATGTCTGACTAATTGTAGAGAATACTACTTGTGAGAAAATCTGTTTTGTTCTATACTACAATTATTTCTTATATCTTGAAGATTTGTAGCGTAATAATATTACTATATGTAATCACGAGGGTTAGGTACCGTGTACATAATTTGTATAATAATATTGTCAATTAACATAAATTTGCCGGCATCGAAATTACGTTTCTCCCACAGCTGCTCGAGTGTAAATGACAGGACACCTAGATTGTTTACAAAGGTCACTGTCCACCGGGGAATTACACGTTTATCGGCGCAAACGTAGCTGGATCGGAACGAGCAGAATGACAGCATAAATGCCATGTAACGGCAGTAATTAAACGGCAGTAACGCGAGAGTGCCTTGTGCAAAGAGTTACATCGTGCCCCCAAGACCACAAACGTCGATCAATTATTACCTATCAAATTAACATGTCCATAGCGAGACCAGCCGGTTCAACTACTGAACTGTTGCATACATACTTTATTTGTTGCGACCAGCCTGCGCGTTTAATCAATTCATTCACTCTCCACACTGATTTTTCTAACCAATTACCTTTTTACAATGTAATTCATTTCTTTTTTTTCAATCATTTGCTCACAATTCGATTAATTAATTTTTGTTAATCGTGCTTGAATCTTGTTTTAACATTTATACGGTTCGTCTGCCCTGATATACAGGGTGTTCGACAACAGGTGGGAGAAAATTTAAGGGGTGGTTCTCGACGATAATATAAGACATTAAAAAATTGTTAATAAATCAATAACGAAACCGAAATTGCAATTTTTTTATTCTTCATTTTCGTCGAGAACCACCCATTAAATTTTCTCCCACCCGTTGTCGAACACCCTGCATTCACAATCAGTAGAATCAGTTACTTATGGTCAGACACTGTCGACGATTTTTACAAGGACAATAAATTATAAAATTTCTCAGAAACGTAGTGCACACGTGAGTAAGTATTGTATTTTAATTGTTCATTTTAATGATGACTATTGTCTGGTAAAACATTTATAAATTATTTACATAATGAGGTAGTCCGTAGTGTCTCAAACAGTTTAAATACGAATTAAACAAATGAACCACTAATTACCGTGCCTTTAAAAAATACATCAAGAGAATCCACAATAACGTTGCACCGTATCTAAACTTAATTCGCACGCCTACAGTTACTCGAATTAATATTCAGACGCTGTAAAAAAATGCTGTATTAAAAATTATATTAAAAATTATATTAAAAATTCATATTAAAAAAGTTCTCGTCCTTTTCGGAGCGTCCGAATTTTAATTAGAGTAACTGTGAATGACTTCCGACTCCACGAAATAGTTGATTGCAGTCGTAAAAGTCCACTACTTAAAACATCAGACAGCGTAACGTTGTCAAACTGAAACGCCCCGAGCCAACGGGAGCGTATTTCTGCGAGCGCATCGAAAAACGCTCGTCTAGCTCGGGTCGGTGGACATTATTGCCCCAGGGGGCACGTGGTATTTCCTCGGGGCAAGCTGGTATTTTCTCGACGCGAGCCTCGGCCGCGAATTCGCCGTTTTTAGCACGGTTTTCTGCTTCATAGACGCGCGGGGCTATCTCGCCGCAATGGTTCCGGTGATGAAAGTTCCGCGGAAAGACTCTCCTTTCCAGGCCATTACTGACTTGCTCGCCATTACTGACTTGCTCGCCATGGCCGCAGAACGTCCCGCAAGCAACAAGAACCCTTCGTGCGTCCCCCGACGTCCCTGATCACCGTTTGCCAACGGGCAATCGAGTCCTCGAATCTTTAGATTCGCTTGCGCAACCGGTTCGAACGGTAATAGTCCGCTCGCCAGCCGTGTTTGCATGCCGAATGACGGCTCATCAGGCTAATTGCTGATGCCGTTTTGCCTTCGCCAACATCCCCCGACCACCCTAACGTGTTTACGGGATGTTTCCGGGTGCTAAGTGCGCAGAATTCGCCAGTTTGCGCTCGATTGTCTTTGTCTTTCCGTCCTCGATTGCTTTCTTCCCTTCATTGCTGCCTTTATTCGTTACGCGTTGTTCCCGCGCACGTTCGGGGGATTCTGAACAGCAATTTCAATAAACTCTGGCTCGCTACAGGGTGGTATTAATACTCTAGGAAACAGGGAAATTGACCATTCAACTAGATTACTTCATAGAAATGACAAGAAACGTGTTTATTCAGATTGTCTGCGATTTCTATCGTAGCGCGCGTCCGAAGAGTTCATCGAGTTAATTAATTTCTTGTAAATGGCTTAATCAGGGATTACAGAGTATCAGTGATCGTATATAAAAATTTAGTGTCCGCCACTTTACCACGGGACTTTCAGTTCCAGTGCTGGAAACGTCTCAGCTGTGCACAAGTTGCGCATTTGCGATTAAGCAAAAATTGAAAATTCACATTTATCGTGTTTAATTACTTTCGCGATCGTTTCGCGCGCAAGCTTTGGCAACGCTGAGATTATTTCTTCTTCTTTTTCCAAAGTCAAAGTGTTAACAGTCTGTAAAAATCTGCGGCAGCTTACCGTTCGCGAGGAAAGGGCACTCGACGGTAAGCCGGATCGCGTGCACGAAAATTTACACGCAATTATTCAATTTCCAGCGAAGCGGTATAATATCAGCGACCGAGCTCAGCGAACGAGTTACCCCAGCCAACGGGTTGTTATTTTGCTTCGGCAAATTAACCGAATTCACCGAAGTTACCGTCAGGTGTTTCGCTAAATTCGCGACGTTTACGAACCGCTGTCCAATCCGCGATATTAATCAGATTTCCGTCGGTCCCGGTCGGACGGATTTAGTAAGTCGATCGGGCTCGCATAAACCGATCAAGCGAACTGGTTCAATCGGAGGGAAGTCCATGAAGTACCGAGGATTTGCGGAATCGCTGGAAGTTGCGGAATCAAATGCGACGCGTCGAAAATTCGGGAACCGCCGCCAATAGATCGACAAGACAGACTTGTCGATCTTCGTGCACTGCAGCCAACATTGAATCCGATTTTGGAAAACCGCAGAAGTTCCAGGAGGATCTCGTTTGAGCTCGGTATTTCGCATCACTCAATTCCTGATTCTTCATAAAAATTCAAGGAAACTTTATACAGAAAATCATACTCGCAATATTTGCGAAATCGCAGAAGCTCTGGGTGGCTCATTTGAGATATATTTGACTTCGGTGCGCTTCAATACTCCGCGAAGATTATTTATTCTTTATAAGAAATCAAGAACACTTCAATTTTATACTGAAAATCATGTTTGCGAAATCGTAGACGCTCTTGATGGCTCATTTGAGATCTATTTGTCTGCCAGTGCGCTTCATACCCACAAAAAAAGATTACTTATTCTCTACAAGAAATTAATAACACTTCAATTTTATATTGAAAATCATATTTGCGAAATCGTAGAAACTCTGAGTGGCTCATTTGAGAGATATGTGCCTTCAGTGTGCTTCAATACACCGAAGATTATTTATTGCGTATAAGAAATCAATGACACTTCAATTTTATACTGGAAATCATATTTGCGAAATCGTAGACGCTCTTTATGGCTCATTTGAGCTATATTTGACTTCAGTGCGCTTCAATACCCCAAAAATATTATTCATTCTTTATAAGAAATCAATAACACTTCAATTTTATACTGAAAATCATAATTGCGATCTCATAGAAGCTCTGGGTGGCTCATTTGAGCTATAATGTGCCATCCAGTACGCTTCAATACCCCCAAAAAGATTATTTATTCTTTATAAAAAATCAATAACTCTTGAATTTTATACTGAAAATCATATTTGCGAAATCGTACAAGTTCTTTATGGCTCATTTGAGATATATGTGCCTTCAGTGTGCTTCAATACCCCGAAGATTATTTATTCTTTATAAGCAATCAATAACACTTCAATGTTATACTGAAAATCATATTTGCGAAATAGCAGAAGTTCTTTATGGCTCATTTGAACTATGTCTGACTTTAAAATTCAAGGAAACTTCATTTTCACACTGCAAATCATACGATTCGCAATGTCAGCAGTAAGCTGGGACACACACTAATAATTTATGCTCTGATACCAATTGTTACTCAGCTTCTATGAAGCACATTCGATCCTCAATTCCATCATTGAAGCCCATTGAAGCCCATTGAAGCTTCTAAGCCTCGTTTGAGCTCGATGCTTCACTTCACTGCGCTGCAGGATCCTGAAGATTATCAGGCGTCTTTTGAACCGTGAAATAAATTTTTCCACCATGCTACAAAGGGGTGATTTGCATACAAATCTGCAGCTTAAGCATTGCAGCATTTCATCATAATGGCGATGATCTTCGAGCAGTTACATTATAAAATGGAACAAAACGTTTATGCTGAAAGATATTAATGGATTTTATAAGACAATTGCGAATTCGTCTAGAAAAATGGTCTTCGTCTAGAAAAATCGTCTTCGTCTACAAAAATCGTCTTCGTCTACAAAAATCGTCTTCGTCTACAAAAATTGTGTTCGTCTATAAAAATCGTCTTCGTCTACAAAAATCGCCTTCGTCTACAAAAATCGTCTTTGACTACAAAAATCGTCTTCGTCTACAAAAATCGTCTGCGTCTACAAAAATCGTCTACAAAAATCGTCTTCATCTACAACAATCGTCTACAAAAATCGTCTTAGTCTACAAAAATCGTCTTCGTCTACAAATATCGTCTACAAATATCGTCTACAAATATTGTCTACAAAAATCGTCTTCGTCTACAAATATCGTCTACAAGAATCGTCATCGTCTACAAAAAACGTCTTCGTCTACAAAAAACGTCTTCGTCTACAAAAATCATCTAGAAAAATCATCTGTAAAAATTGTAGCCTCCACAAAAATAAATTACAAATCGTAATAAAGAATTTTCCGGGACCATTTCACAAAAGTTAGAGTGAATCATTTTTAATACGAATCTTAAAATTCCTATAGAATTGAATTCAAGTCGTCACCATCGTCTTACATTCATATTTGCCATGGATGCACGAAGATCGTCGGTGTCTGCCGCCAGTTTTCAAGCCCAATTTGTCACCCCCGAAACAGAAACTTTCCAGGAAAGATGAGCGTCGAATTATTATTACTTCCAGTGTGTCTATCAAAGCTTTCCCCCAACCCCAAAATTTTCTCAAGACATTACCCTTCGCCAGGTGCTCGAAACTCCCCTAAACGCGGCAAATATATTCACTCCAGGCAAATTTGGCGGTGTACGTCGTCGTGTGCTCAAGTTTCCCGGGCTGTGATTCGAATTTCCAGGCGTGCCAGGCTTGCCAAACTTCGCGACACGCGTCGTTCGCAACTTCGCGGAGTTTGCTCGTGTTTATGAACTTTACACGTGTCGAAAAAAACCTGTCCACCCCGGCAGAAAGTTTGACCAACGGAGAAATTTTTTTTCAAGAGACAGCCGCGGCCAAGCCGGGGCAACCGGAACAGGTTGCGAAACTTCTTTTAATTCCAGATTACGGCGAGGCTGCGGCGCGATTTTGTGAATTCCTGGACTGTCGGACTGAATTCTCAAAGTTCGCCAAATTTACTAGAGTCGGTCGAGCGTGGCGAACTGGTCGGAGTCCATTAAATTGCACAAATGCGAATCGGTCTTCTAAACCCTCGTAATGTAAGGTCCAATAAGATAAACAGTATGGTCTAATAACATAAATAGTATGGTCTAATAACATAAATAGTATGGTCTAATAAAATAAATAGTAAGATCAAATAACATAAATAGTAAGGTCTAATAACATAAATAGTAAGGTCAAATAACATAAATAGTAAGGTCAAATAACATAAATAGTAAGGTCAAATAATATAAATAGTAAGGTCAAATAACATAAATAGTAAGGTCAAATAACATAAATAGTAAGGTCAAATAACATAAATAGTAAGGTCAAATAACATAAATAGTAAGGTCTAATAACATAAATAGTAAGGTGCCAATGAATCTCATAAATAGCCTCGTTTTCAATAAATTTCTGATTGAGAATAACCCAGGATAAAAAGTAAACAAACAGATTGAATATGATTCATTTAAAAATTCTTTCAAAAAATCTGAAGCTGGAGTCTCCGGGCCCCACATTACCTTGCGACAGAGTTGTGCAGAATTACAATTGAATTACTCCAGGAATTATAATTATATAGTAACTGAATTACTCCAGAAATTATAATTATATAGTAACTGGATTACTCCAGGAATTATAATTATATAGTAACTGAATTACTCCAGGAATTATAATGACAAAGTAATTGAATTACTCCAGGAATTATAATGACAAAGTAATTTAATTACTCCAGGAAATATAACTACAAAGTAATTGAATTACTCCAGGAATTATAACTACAAAGTAATTAAATTACATTGCAATTCAATCCTATTGTAATTCAATCCTATTCTAATTCAATCCTACTGTAATTCAATCCTACTGTAATTCAATCCTACTGTAATTCAATCCTACTGTAATTCAATTCTATTGTAATTTATAATTCAGATCTTCCTTCAATTAAATTACAATGCAATTCGTAATTTCAATTGGAGTACAATTATAAAATAGTTTGTATTTTGTAATTAACAACTTCTTCTTCGTTATTAATTACAAACTCCGTCTTCCGTTCGAAGGTTAAGTGCATCTAAACAGAGTCCGCAAATGATCTCTAACCGTCCACAAATTATCTCCAAACGTCCACAAATTATCTCTAAACGTCCACAAATTATCTCTAAACGTCCACAAATGATCTCTAAACATCCACAAATTATCTCTAAACGTCCACAAATTATCTCTAAACGTCCACAAATTATCTCCAAACGTCCGCAAATTATCTCCAAACGTCCGAAAATTATCTCCAAACGTCCACAAATTATCTCCAAACGTCCGCAAACGATCTCCAAACGTCCGCAAACGATCTCCAAACGTCCGCAAATTATCTCCAAACGTCCGCAAATTATCTCCAAACGTCCGAAAATTATCTCCAAACGTCCACAAATGATCTCCAAACGTCCGCAAACGATCTACAAACGTCCGCAAACGATCTCCAAACGTCCGCAAACGATCTCCAAACGTCCGCAAATTATCTCCAAACGTCCGCAAATGATCTCCAAACGTCCGCAAATGATCTCTAAACGTCCGCAAGTACGCAGGACCTTCGTCCTTTTATTATAACAATTTAGCAAAATTTCTCTAATCAATTAAATATATAGCATTTTGTTCCACGACTATGTTCTATGAAAAGAAGCAATAGCTCCGACTATCAACTTATTGTTCAACCTAACAGATGTTTCATTTCACAATTATTAATATTATAAAGACGCTTTCGCGGTAAGTAATTACATAAATATATTTGTTGCAGCAGATATTATAATAAGAACCGCACAAACTTCAAATAAATTAAATATTGTTATTTTCATAAGACGACATGTAACTACTTCGTAAAAGTCGGTAGGTTTAGTGCTAGTATTGGTACAGTCTTCTTCGCAATTTCCCTAGCCCTTACCCAACCGAAGGAAACTTTGTCAGACGGGATAAATCAGGAAAATGGACACCTGGTTGATTAAAAAGGTTCCCAGTCGCAGTCACAGTCATTTGGACTTGCTGTATTAGACTTCCTCTGTAAGTTTGAAAAAAAGAACCACCCCCTTTTTTCATTAAGCTCTCTTCATCTTCTTTCGCAAAATCCTAGATACTAGACGGGGAAGTAGACATCAACGGGGTTGACCGCATCCTTCTGTTTGCCCTCTTACGGTTCAGCTTCAATCACGATCAATTAGCCGAAGCATCCGAGGGTCCAAAAAGCTTCAGTTTCACAGTCGTTCCCCGGGAACACGAGGTTTCAAAGGCTTTTCAATTCCCGACCCTCCGGGCTCTCGCTCTCTCTCTCTCTCCCTCTCTCTCTTTTCCTTCGAACAGCCGCCGTCGTTGTCGTCGTTGTCGTCGCTGCGACTCCTTTGCTCGGGAACTGCTGCCTTTGTTTCCCCTCGGTTTCCTCTATCCCCGGCTTTCACGAACCGCTGACAATTAATAATGATATCGCCGAATGGCCCCTTAACCCTTCGACTAACTGAATGCGGAACGTGATCGGCGAGTGGGGTGCGCCACGGGTTCGCGATGTTCAGTAAAAAAAACACTGGGGAAACGTTGTACCTTCCAGGTGAACGGTAAACTGGTTAACCACTTGCCGGTACCATTTTATTTACAGTTACAACGATTAAAACGTCACTATGCACAAAAATGTCGTAGAAGGAAAAAGAAAATTTATATTTCTTGTACGGATACGTTTATTTGAATGCTTAAATGTTGATTACTAGAATGCGGATGATATGCATTTATGAGAAAAATTAGTTGGTGCAATTCAAAACAGGAAAAAGAGTTTAACAACGCCGATAGAGTATTTTTTTAAATCATTCATGAGGAAAATCAATTTTTACTTAGCTCCTGTAGCTTGCAATCGATGTATACAAATTTTATCTTGCATGAAGATCCGTTACAAACGAATCAACATTCATGTAACAATCATATTTGTTAGACTCTGTTAAAACCCTTAATCACGAGTCTGGATCGTCGAAATACGGCAAGGGGTTAAAAGAAATTAAACAAGTTCGTCTCAGTCTAGCACAAATGGCAACAGTGGTATAAAATCGTAACTTTGAATAGAATCAAGTCAAAGCACTGAATTTGATTTTAAATCAAAGCTGAAAGGTCGTAAAATAAGAGAAAAATAAGGTGAACCTTAAACTATTAAACAATTTAAGTCATCCTTGATATCAGGTCGTTAAGCATTGAACTTGACAAATTCGTTCGAAAGCGTTTTATTTGTCAAGTTTCATACTTAATGGCCTGACAGGATACAAATTGTACCATTCAACAAACGAATAGTTTCGAAACAATTGAAATTGGCGGCATCAAGCATCTCACCGTATGCAATCCGCTTTAAGGACTGCGTCTCCTAGACAGACGACACTTGCGCGTGAATGCAAACATCGTTAGATCACGTATACGTGCGCGAGGATTGCAAGGGTCCGGGAATCCATTCCTGATTTCTCAATAATGCAAAGACGGGGTTTCTTGGTAGTCAAAATTGCTAGATGAAAGATAAATTTAGAGGTATATTTACCTCAAAAAATCCTACTTTTACGTTTGGAACGCGTAACTTTTATTATTCGGCAGCATGTCGCGGAGCAGCGAGTAGCAAAGGACAGACGACGGTGCTGCCACCTATCGTGGCTGTCGACATGCTGCCGAATAATAAGAATTACGCGTCGTAAACGTAAAAGTAGGACTTTTGAGGCAAATAGCCACCTAGATTGATCTTTCATCTAGCGATTTTGACTACTAAGAAACCCCGTCTTCGCATTATTAAGAAATCAGGAGTGGAATCCCGGACCCTTTGCAATCCTCGCGTACGTATACGTGGTCTAGCGATGTGTGAGTGTATTGCGTGACTGTGTCCAGTCACGCACGAGTGTCGTCTGTCTAGGAGACGCAAAATTAATCCAACAGCTTGGTTACAATCGCAGGGAACGCACAATTGTAACCAAATTTGCAACATGCTCGGCCAAACATCCAGCAGGTAGTCTAGAATTCCGCGGACGAGACTTTAATCTAACCTGGTTCGTCATCTAATTTTCAAACGCGCAATTAAACCCGCGACTTCTTGCCAGCCCGAGCTCGACCCGCAGCTACTTTCGAGACCGCGCACGAGTTCGGCTGTTACTTTGCAAATTACTTCCGCGCCATTTCGCGGTAGTCGCTATCTTTCAGAACATCATCGGGATAACCTAACGGTGCGCGTTCCTGCGCGTACTCTGCGTCGTCGTCGTCGTCTGCGATCATGAAGAGCCAGAAAGACAAAGAGACAAAGAAGGAAAGAGATGGAGTAATAGAGATCGTTTCGCATAGTTTCCGCTCACACGAGAGTTACGTCCTCAGACAGGGTTTTGCGAAGGGATTTCGCGGGTTCGCCGCGCCCACGTCATCGCCAACCATCCACCAAGGTGTTAATTCACCCTTCGGGACGACGAACTTCCGGCGAACTTAAGGCCGCACTCTAATTAGCCCGATGCCGCTAGACTGGCGGGGAGAGGTGACGCCAGAGACGCAGAAAAATCTTTAAAGGATACGGAACAGAACAAACTCCTTCCGGAAATTCATTGATTCGACTTATTTTTCCCTTATTCTATGATCTTTACTCTATCTTCATTCGATCGAAAGTTCTACGATTTTGTTTCGCGAGGACGAGTTTCTTCGAGAAAGGAAAATTTAATGAAGATTTTCAGTGTCGAACTTTATTCGCTATTAATTTATCTTATGTTTCTCTTATTCTACGATGTTTCAGCTTTGATTTAAAAAAGATTCATTGCTCTATCTTCATTCGATTAAAAGTTATACGATCTTTTGTGGAAAATGGTCACTGAGCAACGTCGGGGACGAGTTTCTTCGAGAAAAGATAAAATTCAATAAAACATTTCAAAGTCAAACTGTGTTTACTATTAATTTACCTTTTTTTTCTCTTATTCTACGATGTGATGTTTCAGCTTTGATTTAGAAAAAGATTCATTGCTCTATCTTCATTCGATTAAAAGTTCTACGATCTTTTGTGGCAAATGGTCACTGAGCTACGTTGGGGACGAGTTTCTTCGAGAAAAGATAAAATTAAATAAAGATTTTCAATGTCGAACTGTATTCGCCATTAATTTACCTTATTTTTCTCTTATTCTATGATGTTTCAGCTTTGATTTAAAAAAAGATTCATTGCATTAAATGTTCTACGATCTTTTGTCGAAAATGGTCGCTGTGCGAAGTCGGGGACGAGTTTCTTCGAGAAAAGATAAAATTGAATGAAAATTTTCAATGTCGAACTGTATTTACCATTAATTTACCATATTTTTCTCTTATTCTACGATGTTTCAGCTTTGATTTAGAAAAAGATTCATTGCTCTATCTTCATTTGATTAAATGTTCTACTATCATTTATCGAAAGTGGTCACTGTGCGACGTCGGGGACGAGTTTCTTCGAGAAAAGATAAAATTAAATAAAGATTTTCAATGTCGAACTGTATTCGCCATTAATTTACCTTATTTTTCTCTTATTCTATGATGTTTCAGCTTTGATTTAAAAAAAGATTCATTGCATTAAATGTTCTACGATCTTTTGTCGAAAATGGTCGCTGTGCGAAGTCGGGGACGAGTTTCTTCGAGAAAAGATAAAATTGAATGAAAATTTTCAATGTCGAACTGTATTTACTATTAATTTACCATATTTTTCTCTTATTCTACGATGTTTCAGCTTTGATTTAGAAAAAGATTCATTGCTCTATTTTCATTCGATTAAATGTTCTAATATCATTTATCGAAAGTGGTCACTGTGCGACGTCGGGGACGAGTTTCTTCGAGGAAAGATAAAATTCAATGAAAAATTTCAAGGTCGAACTGTATTTGCTATTAATTTACCTTATTTTTCTCTTATTCTACGATGTTTCAGCTTTGATTTAGAAAAAGATTCGTTACTCCATCTTGATTCTCTTAAAAGTTCTCCCTGGGTTTGTCCGAAAAATGGCCAGACGTTCTCTGACGCGCGACAAGGGGACGCCTTGCGGATTTCTGCGACGGCTACGGGAATCGGATTGATGATCCTGGTGTGTGTTTTCGGATAGTAGCTGCGACTAACTCGATTGTTCGGGACCGCGGGGAGTTAGAGTACTCTCCGGGAACATTTTTATTAACCGGCCCGGTCGAACGTCGATCACCGATAACTGGATTGCGGACGCTTGCATCGCGTCGGGACGCTGTAACTAGCTGGCAACTTAGTTTTCAAGAAGTCTGAAAAGCTTCGGATACTTAGAGCGATTTTATTAAATCGTACCTGCACGTACATCGGCCGTTCTAGATTGTCATTTGTTGCCCGATAATGGAAAGACGAAATATTTTTCTCATACGAACTTATCGACTTTTTCTAAAGAAAAATCCTATTTAAAAAGTCCTAACAATAGTCGTGTCCTATCATTTCAATATTGCAATTGGAATCAGGATAATTATACATGTCCTCAATTCCAATCCGCAAATTCGTTTTCATTTAATTTTTATCAGAGAACAAAGGAACATTATATTTCATTCCCGGAAAGAGCTTTCTCGACAAGAAAATCAAGAATAAATGTTACAAATCTTTTTTAACGTAAATATTCTGCAATTCCCACAAATGTACATAGATCGATTCGCTAATAAAAGCGAACAATAAAAAGGCAAGAGAACTAAACTCAATAATTATACAAGTCCTCAATTCCAATCCGCAAATTCGTTTTCACTTAATTTTTATCAGAGAACAAAGGAATATTATATTTCATTCCCGGAAAGAGCTTTCTCGACAAGAAAATCAAGAATAAATGTTACAAATCATTTTTAACGTAAATATTCTGCAATTCCCACAAATGTACATAGATCGATTCGCTAATAAAAGCGAACAATAAAATTGCAAGAGAACTGAACTCAATAATTACAGTTTAAATAAAATTCGCTCTTCCACGAGAAAATGGCATTTAATGGCATTTAATGGCATTTTACAGGAAACGAGAAACAAACCAAATCATTATTTTTCCCATTACAGGTCCCAGCAAGCCGCAAATCGAATGAAACCGTGCAGTCATCGCATTTGCCTTTGAATACAGTCCAGCATAAATACATAAAACTCGTCGTCCAGTTATTCAGAAGAAGGCAGATGGAAAATGTTCAGCTATTAAAATCGAGAAATGAACTTCGATATTACTTTCGAGCGAGAGAACGAGCGAGAGAGAATTCGTTACACGAGTCTCGTCTGAAAAAAACGAAAAGAACTACAGTATTAACCTTGGTTCTTCATCCCTTGGTTCTTCATCCCTTGGGACGGTGGTACATGCAACGAACACAGCTTGTTTTTTCGAGCTAATTGAAGCGTGGATTCTGGCTCGCCGCGGCCTGAAGAGTGGAGTTTCTTGTTTCTTGGGAAGAAATTACAGTGAATAAACACACGCGGGAAGCCTGGGTTCGCTTTTTGGACGGCCCCGCGAATTTTGGGGCTGAAAAGTGGACTGGCATGTTCTTGAGCAAATAGGAAGCTCGGAGAGTTTGGAATTAGCTATTGTTTTCAGTTAACTATGTTGCGAAAGGTGCTGTGGACTTCGCTGTAGAAGTGGATCATCGATTGATTAAAAACCGAAACCGTGACCATACATTGTTCGAGTGAATTGTTTAATTCGGGACTTGAAAAGAATTAACAAAGACAGTGTTTATGTCTGTAGTCAGCTTATGAATAGTTGGTAAGCTTGTGTATGATTGTTAATCTCGCATTGATTTACAATTGGGGACCATTTCGTTTGAGTACATTTTTTAACGAATCCCAGAACCAGGGAAAATTGACACAGAAAATTAACCCTTTTAGCACTCGAATGGTGACTCTGAGGCACCATATAAAATGGCCATATAATTATTCAAAATATTGTTTACATTATTAAATATATCGTTATCTAATTTCTTACTGAACATTTAGGTATTGTATGAGGTATTAAACCAATTTCATATCCATAAAATTGATAAAATCACAGGGAACGGAAATATTCTAGCTAGGAAGAAATATTTAATTCTCGAGTTAAAATAGCTCCGAGTGCAAAGGGTTAAGAATCGAGTATCGATTACGCTTGTAAAAGATTAGGAACCGGTTCGAAAACGGTGTTTCCACTTCTTTTTCAATTTGGAAAATTGTTTAACAAATCCTTTTCGATTTGTTTTAACAGAAGTTAGGTGTGTACGAGCTTGCAGAAGGTTGGTAAATTTCATTTTACCGTTTGTTTTCAGCGAAACAACTTGGAGAATGTGTTCCGGACTTCGCCAGCCGAGAAGTTAACTTGAAATGGATTAAAAATCGAGACAACGACAAGGGACATTGTTTAATAAATAAATCCGAGGTCCGCGGTCGAGTAAGATTCACAAAGAAAGTTGGGAGTTAGGTCTCCCGACGCGACGGCTAGATTCCGGAAGAGAATGGCGGCTATGGGGTGCAGCTATGGGACCGAGACCTGCTCGAGCCTACTCTGTCACAGGCTACGCGGTGCTATTGCTCCTTTGGGACCTGCCCTGCACACTTTCCTGGCTATTTTTCTTTGCTACTGTTTTTGGAAACCTGACTGATCCCCAGACAGAAGAACTGGTGAGACGCTCTCCTCGGAGTGGTACTTTTTACTCAATAATTTCAAGGGATGCCACTTTAACCGCAAATCTCAGAAATCTGGTCCCAGAGAATAGTAATTCACTGAAAACACTGAAAAATTTATACTCGTGCCTAATTTCTTCACGTTTCGTTAAATTGCAAATGAGTAATGTCAACATTGTTTAACACAAAATCTACCGAGCACTAAAAGCGACGAAAATGATTTAGCTTATAAAAATGACATGACTCTATTTATTTAGATATTTTGCCATTTTCATTATAATATGTGCTTGGACAAAGATATCGATCGAAACAATTTCCACGTAAGCAACTTAATTATTTCAATAATTGTGAACTGGTGAGACGGTCTACTCGGAGTGGTACTTTTTACTCAATAATTTCAAGGGATGCTATTTTAACCGCAAATCTCAGAAATCTGGTTCTGGAAAATTGTAATTCACTGAAAACACTGAAAAATTTATACTGGTGCCTAATTTGTTCACGTTTCGTTAAATTGCAAATGAGCAATGTCAACATTGTTTAACACTAAACCTACCGAGCACTAAAAGCGATGAAAATGTTTTAGCTTCTAAAAATGACAAGACACTATTTATTTAGATTTTTTGCCATTTTCGTTACAATATGTGCTTGGACAAAGATATCGATCGAAACAATTTCCACGTAAGCAACTTAATTATTTCAATAATTGTGAACAGGTGAGACGCTCTCCTCGGAGTGGTACTTTTTACTCAATAATTTCAAGGGATGCTATTTTAACCGCAAATCTCAGAAATCTGGTTCTGGAAAATTGTAATTCACTGAAAACACTGAAAAATTTATACTCGTGCCTAATTTGTTCACGTTTCGTTAGATTGCAAATTAGTAATGTCAACATTGTTTAACCCTAAACCTACCGAGCACTAAAAGCGACGAAAATGATTTATCTTATAAAAATGACATGACTCTATTTATTTAGATATTTTGCCAATTTTATTACAATATGTGCTTGGACAAAGATATCGATGGAAACAATTTCCACGTAAGCAACTTAATTATTTCAATAATTGTGAACTGGTCAGGTTAGGTTAGGTTCATTTTCATTATAATATGTGCTTGGACAAAGATATCGATCGAAACAATTTCCACGTAAGCAACTTAATCATTTCAATAATTGTGAAATTAAAAGTATAAAGCCAGCCATTTGACCGACAGTGGTAGGTTTAGTGTTAATATTATGGTGATATTTAATGATGAGTTGAAACCGTTTCTCGGAGTGCAAAGGGTTAATAATGAATAATGAAACGTCTTTCCTTCTTTGAGGTATTTACGGATTTGTATGTCACTGTACAGGGATTACGTTTGTCGGCTACTAATCTGATCACTAATTTATGGAGGTATTATACTGACCCGGCTATAACTCGAGTAATAATTAAAGCAGCCCCGAATGAAGCTTCTTTGTCGTTAATTATGTACCCACGAAGGAGTATATAATTGCTGCCGGGATAGCATAATAGTGCAATTTAAAATAATAACGAGGGTATTACAGGATTTACTTTTGTCTAAACACTTTCAATGTTGCGTCCTCCATAGATTTATAAATAAATTTTTACTGTATTTCTACAGGGTGTCTCAAAATTCCTTCAAAATCCGGAAATGGGTGGTTCCTGGCATCATTTCAAACGCCATTTTTGCAAAGAAAAATGTTGCTCCGAATGATCTCAGGAACCTCCCACTTCCGGATGTTGAAGGAATTTTGAGACACCCTGTATAGAGCATAGCGAATTGGCTGGGAGTGTACTTTCAGTATCACAAATTTTTATTTTTGGGATTGTAATTTTCTGGAGTTCTTGGAAAACAAATTTTCTGGAATTCTTGGAAAACAAATTTTCTGGATTTCTTGGAAAAAAAATTTTCTGGAATTCTTGGAAAACAAATGTTCTAGTATTCTTGGAAAACAAATTTTCTGGAATACTTGGAAAACATATTTTCTGGAATTCTTGGAAAACATATTTTCTGGAATTCTTGGAAAACATAATTTTTGGAAATCTTGGGAAACATATTTTCTGGAATTCTTGGAAAACATATTTTCTGGAATTCTTGGAAAACAAAGTTTCTGGAATTCTTGGAAAACAAATTTTCTGGAATTCTTGGAAAACAAATTTTCTGGAATTCTTCGAAAACAAATTTTCTGGAATTCGTGGAAAACAAATTTTCAAGAAAATACTTTTACAACTTGACGAATTAACTGTATTCTTTTACTTAACACATTACCGACCGGTGATTATTGCATAATTTTGGAAAATCTATGGTACATGGCTAAACACTTTTTAATGGAACCTTCAATAGCAACAGCAATTTTCATTGTAAACTAGCAAATCGCCCTCAATAACGTCATCGAATAGTTTCATTTAAGATTGCAATATAAAAGAAAATTGCTATGCTTTCTTTCGGTACAGCACAATTATTGAAAACCATATTAATAGGTTTCCGGTAGGTAAAGTGTTAATTATAATTTTATAGGTCGTTCAAGAAGCTTTAAGGAGAGGTGGTTTCCACGTTTTTCAAGTGAGATCGAACTATGTATGCCTGCCAGTTACCTAACCACCCAGCCACTTATAAGTATGCCATTTATGGACAGCCATACGCTTCGCGATGGGATCGTTAATCTAGCAAGTGACATAACACAAGAACGAAGCTGGCTTCGAGAGTGCGTCAAGTATATTGCTCGTGGTATACGGGCGAGGTACAGGTGAACACCTTTATTAAACTGATTAAATCGGGGGCGCGGGCGGTTGTATCAAAGACACCGATATAATTTAGGCACGGAGACCGATCGATGAACTAATAAGA
>CM052197.1:3536283-3546626 GCA_028455805.1 Lasioglossum figueresi
GGCACAGAAAGGGCTTTAGAAACTCATGAAAATAATGTTGCGTTTCTGGAAAGATTATTAAGGTCCACAAAAGAATGTTTTAACTTGAAAAATTGTGGAGCATCTGGAAAAGATTGTAGGGCCTTCAGAAAGGTCGTACAGCTCAGGAAGAGAGCCCAAAATTCGTAGAAAAATCGTAGGTTCCATGAAAACATATAAGAATCTTTCAACTTACACAGAAGATACAGAATCTGCTAAAAGAAATTGAAGGATCTCAACAAAATTTGCCAGGCTCGCAAGGAACTGTTGGAGCATTTCTGGAGAAAGATTGAGAGGTTCAAAAATTTTTCAAATTGCATGAGAGACTCTGTAGAATCTTCCAAGATAAAATCTACTAAGCGAAGGGATTCGAAAATTGTTGGGTTTCTTGAAAGATTATTAAGGTCCACAAAAGAATGTTTTAACTTGACAAATTGTGGAGCATTCGGAAAAGATTGTAGGGCTCCCAAGAAGCTCGTACAGCTCAGGAAGAGCTTCCAACATTCGTTGAAAAATCGTAGGTTCTATAAAAACATATAAGAATGTAGTAACTTACACAGAAGATACAGAGCCTGCTAACAGAAATTGAAGGGTCTCAAAAAAATTTGCCAGGCCCACAACTTTTGGAGCTTTTCTGGAAAAAGATTGCTAGGTTAAAAAAATTTCCAAATTGCATGAGAGACTCTGTAGAATCTTCCAAGACAAAGTCTACCTAAGCAAAGGTTTTCGAGAAATTTTGGGTTTCGCGAAAGATTATTAAGGTCCACAAAAGAATATTTCAACTTGAAAAAGTGTGGAGCATCCGGGAACGATTGTAGGCCTTCCAAAAAGCTCGTACAGCTTAGGAAGGGCTTCCAAAAATTTTAGAAAAATCGTAGGTTCTATGAAAACATACAAGAATGTTTTAACTTACACAGACGATACAGAGTCTGCTAACAGAAATTGAAGGGTCTCAAAAAATTTGCCAAGCCCAATTTTTGGAGCATTTCTGAAAAAAGATTGCTAGGTTCAAAAATTTTCCAAATTGCAGGGGGACTCTGTATAATCTTGCAAGACAAAGTCTACCTAAGCAAAGCTTTTCGAGAAATTTTGGGTTTCATGAAAGATTATTAAGGTCCACAAAAGAATGTTTTAACTTGAAAAATTGTGGAGTATCCGGAAAAAATTGCAGGGCCTCCAAAAAGCTCGTACAGCTTAGGAAGGGCTTCCAAAGTTCGTATAAAAATCGTTGATTCTATGAAAACACATACAAATGTTTTAACTTACACAGAAGATACAGAGCCTGCTAAAAGAAATTGAATCCTCTCGAGGAACTGTCAAAGCATTTCTGGGAAAAGATTGCTAAGTTGAAAAATTTTCCATATTGCATGGGAAACTGTAGAATCTTCCAAGACAAAGTCTACCTAAGGAAAGCTTTTCGAGAAATTTTGGGTTTCATAAAAGATTATTAAGGTCCACAAAAGAATATTTCAACTTGAAAAATTGTGGAGCAACGGGAAAAGATTGCAGGGCCTCCAAAAAGCTCGTACAGCTCAGGAAGGGCTTCCAAAGTTCGTATAAAAATCGTTGATTCTATGAAAACACATAAGAATGTTTTAACTTGCACAGAAGATACAGAGCCTGCTAAAAGAAATTGAATCCTCTCGAGGAACTGT
Source organism: Lasioglossum figueresi (assembly GCA_028455805.1). Lineage (NCBI taxonomy): Eukaryota > Metazoa > Arthropoda > Insecta > Hymenoptera > Halictidae > Lasioglossum > Lasioglossum figueresi. Next base: position 3,537,957 of record CM052197.1, read on the forward strand.
TGGAGCATTTCTGGAGAAAGATTGCGAGGATCAGAAATTTTCCAAATTGCATGGGAGACTGTATAATCTTGCAAGACAAAGTCTACGTAAGCAAAGAAATTCGGTTGGTCTGCGACAAAGGGATCCGTCTAAAGGCGCCGGAAGTCGCGAGCAGTAGTCGCCGTCTCGTTCCGCGGATCTAAAGGGCTAATCTTTCAGAAGCTCTTCAATATCCTTCACACAGCCGCGCCAATGTTTCGAGCGAATGTTTTCAATGGTCTTTTGAAAAGTTCTCGCGACTATCTGCCGGAGATCTCATTGAGGATGCGCCTCGGTATCCTCGGCAGTTCCTTTTCCGTAGCGGAGGGGTATAGAGGAGGTCTGTTCACGACCGTCTATTTCTTTCGCAACGACAAGCCTGTTTTGCCAGAAGACACAGCCTCGGGAACAACTCGACGACAACTATTACCTTTCAGTGGCTGTCGCTTCTGCTCTCAAGAGTTTAATCTCCGGCAAAGTTTGCTCCCGAGTGGACAGCCGAGCATCGCCAACAACCTCCCGGACCGGGGAGACGGAAAGAGAGACAGTTGCTCTTGCGTGGACACGTAGTCTAAGTCCGGAAGCCAGTCTAAAGGTTAGACTCTAACCTAACCAGAAGGTGTTGGCGAGACAGCTCCTGGCCTCTCGCAATTACAACTCGATAATACTGAAGCCTGACATTCTTTCTCCTCTGTAATTCCGGCCACTTCAGTCCCAGCAATTTCGCTGCAATTGCGCCTCTCAACGTCAAAGCTACGAAGACGGTCAGCTCCCTCTCTCTCTCTCTCTCCTTCTCATACACTCTGGTCTTTCTCTCTCTCTCTCTCTCTCTCTCTCGCTCTTTGTTCTTGATCGCTAATTGGAATCGTTTGTTGGCCCCGGCCAGTGTATGATAAAGAATCTCACGAGGCCAACCGGCGGAATCGTTCTGAAACTTTTTCCCCCGAACAAAAAAGGGAACGGCCGGGCAAGTTTTCTTTTATGCCCCGCTCCACCGGAGCCAAGCTTTCAGGCTTTCAAAGCTTTTCCAGCGTCGAGAGGTATGAAAGTTCGGGAAAAAATGCTAGCCACGTAACGTTTTTCTTAAACATTCAGGCACACTCTTCTGCTTTCGTCTACTCAATCGTGCGCGCTCTCTCTCTCTCTCTCTCGGTGGGTTTGAGGACAGGCTGTAGCCAACTTTCGGAGAGTAGAATGATGTTGCGAAAATCCTGCTGGATTATGCAGCGGTCGTTAAATAATAAATTACTAATTATGTTTTAGGTCTACGTTTTAGTCTATGTTTGAGGTCGTTACCTTCGAATGGGGCGATGTACTCGGTGGTTCGCTCGTTTTCGATTACGCTACTTGTGGTCGCATTTCTTCTTAGCACTGAGCTGTTTTTTTATTGTCTTGATTTCGCGCGGATTATAATAATGTATGATTGTATAATTAATTAGTCCTCGAGACGACTTCTGTTTTAAAGGATTTCTCTTTGCCAGTTAATTTCGTTTCCGTTCTACACAGCGAATTTTATTCCTCCGTGATATTCTTAAACGTTTTAGTACTTTCATTTTACTGCTCTTTCGAATTGCACTCTGTCACTCTTATCGCAAATGCATGAAATCTGAGATTGTGCAAATTATTTATTATATCCTTGAGACTTTATGCGCTACTAAATTTTATGCAGGCGCATCAGCGGTGCTGGTCTCCATAAAAAAAAACAACTACGATGCAGTAAAACTACTCGTTACCTCCACTCATTCTCAGGTCGTGAAACAACTGTAATTATTCGGGCGCAAGTTTGCCTTATCAAAGAGTATGCTAGGTGATATCAACTCTAATCGCTGCTATAAAGACCTCTTATGGGACTTTTGTAACTTCTTTAATAATGCTAATAAAGTGCCAAATTGCAGGAGGACATATTCAAGTTACTCAAGCTGATTTTGATACTTTTTTTTATTGGCTGTCGTGCAAAGGGTGATAACGGTGATGAGGGGTTAAGAAACTCGTTTCTCGTGATATCTGGAAAATTAAAGGTTGCAGGGCAATCAGATATTGTGGGTTACGTGTTTCCAAACGAGATTAGCTGAAGTCTACGTATTAGAGAAGTTCTTTCGTTTACTTGATTCTAATGATTTAAAGGAATAGCATGTTTTTTGAACTGTTCGTAAATAATCAATAAATTTACAAAAAAAGACTACGAATTAATTCGTATATCTAACGAATTGAACATTTTCACAAATGTTTCGCTATAAAAATGAAAAATGATGAATTTAATCAGTGATTGATAGACTGCGGATTTAATGCATCCATAACAAAAATGAGTAAGCGCAATTTAATACAGTAGGAAGATTAAACAAACTTAACAATGTCAATATATTATTTTCGACCTATTAAACATATTAACACTTTACCTGCCGGAAGCCTGTTAATAGGATTTTCAATAATTGTGCTGTGCCAAAAGAAAGCATAGAAATTTTCTTAAACATTGCAATCTTAAATGAAGCTATTGGATGACGTTATTGAGGGTGATTTGTTAGTTCCCAATGAAAATTGCTGTTGCTATTGAAGCTTCCATTGAAAAGTGTTTAGCCATGTACCATAGGTTTTTCAAAATTATGCAATAATCACCGGTCGGTAATGTGTTAAGGAAGAAAATAAATTTCTACTTCGCTTCGGATGGTTGCAAATCGGGTAGAAAATGTTTATTTTGAATAAAAATCCGCTGTTTGTTAATATACTTAGTAACACCGCGAGGAGAGTCTTGTAAATCGCGCGAAAACGTTTCATTCTTTCGGATGATTTTTCCATTCCCGTTCCACCCGAAGTAATAAAGCGAACTGGCTGTATATGAGGGCGTGACTTCAAAGAACTTTGGAAATGTGTTTACCCAAAAGGCGGTTTATTCAAATATTTGAAAGGCTTTCGTGTTCAGAGAGGCGCAGGAGGAATTTAAATTTCGCCGCGCAGTTTCTCCACCCCGTCGCCTCTACTCTTCCAACTAAGATCCCCCACCGCCCTCCGCACCTGTTCTTCGTCGCTAGCTGAAAGTCATTAAAGAATAACTCAGGGAGAGAAGCATCACGTGTTTCCCTTGTTGAACGGCGTTTTCCTGGAGGCGGAGAGGCTCGCTTTATTCTCTCTTCGAGTTTTGAAGGACGGGCTCTCTTTCTCTCTCATCTATCGACGTCGCCGTAACGGCAAGTTGAAGGGCCGAACTTTTCAAACACGCCCTTTAAAGGGTGGCGAACTTTCTCTTCCGGTGGGGGAAACTATTTTCGAGCCGAAACAATATTGGGTTGTTGCGCTTTTTTCGAAAGTTCCCGGACAAAAGCTCGCAACTTCGGGTTCCGCCAATTTTTCACCAACTTTCCAGTCTGCTCCGAAGAATATTGTAAACACGTCGGAGCATCGATTTCATTGTCCAGCTAATACACTGATGCGAAATTAATTCGTGGCTCTCTAGATTCGTGCAACTTTGTTCTATCTGATATTTCAGAGAGTCATCGACAGTCTTGAAATGGATTCTTATGACGATTTTTATAGCTGGATCTGTTCAAATTATCGCGCTACAATTTTTCTTAACCCTTTGCATTCCTTTGTCTAGCGTGACTCGACGTCGGATGAAGGAAACTGTAAATGACACGTGATTTTATTTGTATTTGATTCTTCCTATATTTATTTAAGTCGTATTCATTCGTTAAAAACAAATACAAGTTCCACAAATATAAATTACGACAAAGTTTCACAGCTATATTTAATATAATTAGTAAACGAAATCGCTTAAAATAAGTAGCAGTCAAGGAACTGCTCTTTGAAGTAAATTTCAAATCAAACACACTTCAAATAGTAGGCAGTTGTCGACAACAAAATAGAAAAATAATTCGTAGTGAAAAGGGTTAATATTGTTCTCTGCTTCAGCTTCGTCTACAAATTAACTTGTAGTCCTTAAAAATAATCGATCGTGACTTCACTGCAAGAAAATCTATTCTATCCAGAGTCGTGCTAATTCAACTACATTGTAATTGAATTACGCAATTGAATTACGCAATTGAATTACGCAATTGAATTACATTGTATTTCAATTTTATTCAACTACGTCGTAACTGAATTACATTATTCAAACCTTTCAATTAATTAAATTACTAATTATTTCAATCAGGTGTGTAATTGAAATACAATATAATTAAAATACAGCTCTCCAAATTATAGCCCAAAACTTTGAAGAATTGCGATATATTTTTATGTTTTCCTTTCATATACTTGTTTACTGTCTATGTAACGGATTTTCTATACTTTGTCCTCGTAATACGTTATTAATGTAATTTAATTACAAAGTAGTATTTTATAATTGTACTCCAATTGCAATCACGAATTACATTGTAATTTAATTGAATGAAGATCTGAATTATAAATTACAATATGATTGAATTACGATGTAATTCAATTGTAATTCAACACAACTCTGCTTTCCCGACTGATCTACAGTGAACCACGAAAGTATTTGAACGCACTTTAAAACTGTATAACTTTTTTATGATCGGACCAAATGACCTGACTTTTTTTTAGCAATTGGAAGAATTGATTTAGCAAATGATATACATAAAAGATTTTGAAAAAATTGCAATTACTAAAAATTGCAATTACTAAAAATTGCAATGACTAAAAATTGCAGTTACTAAAAATTGCAATTACTAAAAATTGCAATGACTAAAAATTGCAATTACTAAAAATTGCAATGACTAAAAATTGCAATTACTAAAAATAGCAATTACTTTAAATAGCAATTACTAAGAATAGCAATTACTAAAAATAGCAATTCTTAAAAATAGCAATTACTAAAAATTAGAATTACTAAAAATTGCAATTACTAAAAATAGCAATTACTTTAAATAGCAATTACTAAAAATAGCAATTACTAAAAATAGCAATTCCTAAAAATAGCAATTCCTAAAAATAGCAATTACTAAAAATAGCAATTACTGAAAATAGCAATTGCTAAGAATTGCATGAGAAAGTAAAAGAAACACCATTTATAACTTTTTTATTAGAGCCCATAACGAAAATTTAAAATATGCGTTTCGTAGATGTATGTTAGTTATACACGTGCTGAAAATTTCATCCCCAACCGGTTGACGCGGAAAAAAACAACACGCACTGAAAGATGCGAACATCTATAGATTTTATTCATAAATAAATTCAGATATTTACCAAATATCTGTACTTTCTATTCCTCGTCCTCGTAATTCGTAAGTAATTTAATATAATTACAAAGTATTGTATAATTGTACTCCAATTGCAATTACGAATTACATTGTAATTTAATTCAACGAATATCTGAATTATAAATTACAACATGACTGAACTACAATGTAATTCAATTACTTTGTAATTATAATTCCTGGAGTAATTCGATTGTAATTCTGCCCAACTCTCCTCCCAAATCCAGCATCCTGTATAAATAAATATTAACTTACGATGTGAAATGGTTCAAATTAATGCTACGGTTTTTGGGGTATATCATTTAAAAAATTTGAAATCCGTCAAATTGACGGTTCCCGTAAGCCTAGTGTTGAGAAGCAATAGAGACAAAGACTTTTCCAATCGTCCAACAGACCATACCAAAGAGCAAAGAAGTAAATTTACAGGTGTCACGAACAGATAAATCCTGTTCCACAATGTGACAAGGCCACAGGGTGTTCGAAATCGTTCAGGAGGGATGGTTGAGCGGATTGGCGTGGCTGATCGTGATATAAGCACTCTTAAAGCTTCGAATTAACGTTCGGTGGCGAGGTTCCGCGTGGGTGTCGCGACGTCGACGTCGACGATCTCGTCGCGGTCGAGACAGGGGTTGAAATTCGCGGGGGTGGCTGTCGTAATTTGCGGGACGGCCGCCGTTACCAGCCGGCGGTAGCGCGAAGATTAAAATGCAAATCTAAACTCGGCCCGCGGAATAAGTTTGAGATACGATTATCCTAAATGGCGCCCGGGGGCGAGAACGGTTCTCGGCGTGTAAGGGAGATCTCGGCAAAGAGAGGGATAGAGATGAAGAAAGATAGAGATGAAGAGAGATAGAGATGAAGAGAGATAGAGTGCTCGTTTACTTACAAGGTTCTCAGGTTCACGATCCTGTAGTGGGCCAGGTACGTGTGCCGATAGAGCTGCAACAGAAAGAAGAGAAATGGAGAATGTTTATTAGCCGTGTTTGCCGGGGCGAGTCGCTGGGAAATTGGATGCCCGCCACGTTTTTAAGGGTTAAATAAACGCCCCGGGTTAGGCTGCGACGTGGTTACCGGTCGGCCGGCTGCTACACTTCTCGTTCGTTACCTTTTTTTAATTATTTTTACCCCAGCGCCCCTGTGCCCGCCGGCCCGCTCGAGAGATCGCTGATTGCTAGATTAGATTCGGCCCCGGGAATTCGAATTTTAGAGCGCTCTATTAGGCTTCTTGGATTATGCTACGCTAATGCGAAAGCCTCCGCGCGAATTTTTGAGATCTATAATAATATTCGACGGCGGAGTGCTGCATCGCTGTTATAATTCGGCGGATTTTATTTCATTATTGTCTGCAAATATATTCCAGAGGTGGTGGAGAGTTCTATTGGCTCGGTGGATTGTCTTATACTAATTTGTAGGACTTCTGATCAATTTTTAAGATCGGCAAAAATATTTTGTCTATTGTAGCAAGAATATTTTGTCTATTGTAGCAAGAATATTTTGTCTATTGTAGCAAAAAATATTTTGTCTATGATAGCAAAAATATTTTGTCTATTGTAGCAAAAATATTTTGTCTATTGTAGCAAAAATATTTTGTCTATTGTAGCAAAAATATTTTGTCTATGATAGCAAAAATATTTTGTGTATTGTAGCAAAAATATTTTGTCTATTGTAGCAAAAATATTTTGTCTATTGTAGCAAAAATATTTTGTATATTGTAGCAAAAATATTTTGTCCATTGTAGCAAAAATATTTTGTCCATTGTAGCAAAAATATTTTGTCTATTGTAGCAAAAATATTTTGTCTATTGTAGCAAAAATATTTTGTCCATTGTAGCAAAAATATTTTGTCCATTGTAGCAAAAATATTTTGTCCATTGTAGCAAAAATATTTTGTCTATGATAGCAAAAATATTTTGTCTATGATAGCAAAAATATTTTGTCTATTATAGCAAAAATATTTTGTCTATGATAGCAAAAATATTTTGTATATTGTAGCAAAAATATTTTGTCTATGATAGCAAAAATATTTTGTCTTTTGTAGCAAAAATATTTTGTCTATGATAGCAAAAATATTTTGTCTATTGTAGCAAAAATATTTTGTCTATGATAGCAAAAATATCTTGTATATTGTAGCAAAAATATTTTGTCTATTGTAACGAAAATATTTTGTCTATTGTAGCAAAAATATGTTGTCGGTTTTAGCAAAAATATTTTGTCGGTTGTAGCAAAAATATTTACATGACGTATATAAATACCTTTAACAACATTTCAAAATTTTGTATAGCACTTCAATAATTTTTAAATCCTGTGAAAAAGATGTCAATCTTTTCTCACGAATATTTGAATTTGAAAAAAGAAAGTATACGTAAAAATACTTCAAGAACGTGCCTGTCAATCAGTCGGAGTTCCACTTGAAAATCTCTAATAATTCTTTACGTGTTAAACGTCGAAGCTGATTATTTCCCCACTATATTTTTATGTTCACCGAAGCAATCGGAACTCTTTTTCCTCGCGGAAATGTAACCGTCTGGTTCACGGTTGTCTCGACGCGGAGAGCGTTAACAGTTCGTTGAACGCGATAAAGAAATGGAGTAGGTGAGAGAGGGGAGAGGAGGTTAGACGTGAAAAGTATTCGGATCGGGGTATAAAAAGGGAGGGTAGTTACCATTATTGCCTCGGTGTCTGCTAGTCGATAGGAGCGACGGCAACCGAGTTTTCCCGGCGTAAGAAAAATTACTACGCCCTCGATAAGGTGTTCCGTACGACCTATGAAGCATAAGGGGGCGAACGCAGAAGTGCCATAACCACTTACATTTACAAAGATAAGCGCGGGACGCGGCCGATCTCGACGCTCGTCGCAGCTTCTGCGCGACGCCGCGATGCTTTTACACGGCTACACGGAACGGCGCGTTACAACGCTCAGATTCTCCGCAACGACACTGGCGCGCACGGGAAGCGTTTATCGGGAGAATAAGAGAACCAGGGAAATTCCGAGGGAGGCTCCTCGGCGCACCCTTCTCTCCAACCCCTACATTTGACTTCCACGGATGACGTACCTTCGCTGAGCAATTATCTCGAGAAATTTAACTTCTTATTTTAGTTACTGCTGAAACTTCGACTCGCGAGTCAGACGCCTCGTCTCCGCGTTCGTCTTATTCGCTGTTTTGCTCGCAGTCGACAATCGCTGTCGTCATGATTGTTTCATTTCTAGGATCGTTTTGAAGATGAATGCGCTTTCAAGATGTACAATCCCGCTCAAAAATATGTGGACACTTTGTTGCAAGTATAATTTACTTTAATTGTACTTTGTTCTAGTTTGTGGTTCATGGCTGTTGCCAAGGTATTTAGGGCAATGCATGTTATTGGACAGAAGACAACAGTATCTGTCCGAATGTAAATCGATCAACATCTTTGAACCGATCGACATCTTTGAACCGATCGACATCTTTGAA
>CM052197.1:3546726-3560708 GCA_028455805.1 Lasioglossum figueresi
GATCGACATCTTTGAACCGATCGACATCTTTGAACCGATCGACATCTTTGAACAGATTAACATCTTTGAACCGATTAACATCTGTAAACCGATCGACATCTTTGAACCGATCGACATCTTTGAACAGATTAACATCTTTGAACCGATTAACATCTGTAAACCGATCGACATCTTTGAACCGATCGACATCTTTGAACCGATCAACATCTGCAAACCGATCAACATCTTTGAACCGATCAACATCTTTGAACCGATCGACATCTTTGAACCGATCGACATCTTTGAATCGATCGACATCTTCGAACCGATCAATATCTTTCAACCGATCGACATCTTTGAACCGACCGACATCTTTGAACCGACCGACATCTTTGAACCGACCGACATCTTTGAACCGATCGACATCTTTGAACCGATCAACATCTTTGAACCGATCGACATCTTTGAACCGACCGACATCTTTGAACCGATTGACATCTGTGAACCGATCGACATCTTTGAACCGATCGACATCTTTGAATCGATCGACATCTTCAAACCGATCGACATCTTTGAACCGATCGACATCTGTAAACCGATCAAGATCTTATAATAAATCATTTTTACAGAAAGCCCTACAGAAATCGAAACTGTAGTATCTGTCCGAATGTAAACCGATCAACATCTTTCACACACACAACCGATCAACATCTTTCACACACACAACCGATCAACATCTTTCACACACACAACCGATCAACATCTTTCACACACACAACCGATCAACATCTTTCAACCGATCAACATCTGTAAATCGAGCAACTTATAATAAATCACTTTTATATAAATATAAAATAGACGACTACGTAATGCTACGTAATTTTGTTATCAAATTTTTGTGTCGCAAAACACAATGGTAAAACATTCACTGATGACGATGACCTGAAATCTCACTTCGATCAGTTTTCTGCCGATAAGAACCAAAAGTTTTATGATCGCAGAATTATGAACCTATCAGAAAGATGTCAAAAGATCATCGAACACCATTGTGTTAAGGTATAAAAATATTTTATTGATTAAAGTTCATCGGTTGAGTAAAAACAATTGGCTTTTATTTCATCTTCAAACACCGAAATTACTTTCTTGCCAACCCAATAGATGGTTTCCAACAAACGCAAAGGAAATATCAAGATTTCGGAACCAATAAATATGCGGCCGTGGAAAATCTCATTCTTGGAAGAGGACAACTCTGTGTGATAAGCACGATAATATGATTATATTAATGTGTGTGTTTAAGTTAGTGACAATTGTTCTAGAATTGTTGTAAGAAATATTATCTTTGTAGTTGTTTGAATTGTGTAACGTTAATATTTGTTGTAAGTGCTTGCAATTTAACACTAGATTTACTAGGTTCAAAATGACGGGTTCTAATATTCTTAATTTGCAACTATTAAGATTGCGAAGATGCTTCCCTCAGAAATTATTTACCAAATTTAATTCTTGGGGTATATACTATCAGAAAAATGGCCAAAAATTTGGATAGACACATTCTTGTTATGTTTATAAATTAATGTAAAATAGTTATATTTGGACCTCCGTAAACCTAGTGTTAAGAGTGATTGAACCAACGAAAGATCGAGGACGATCTAAAGGTCAGGCTGGCAGAAACTGTAATAGTTTGTGGTTTATAGCTGTTGCCAAGGTATTTAGGGCAACGAATGTTATTAGACAGAATGCAGCAGTACCTGTCCGAATTAAACCGATCAACATCTGTAATCCGAGCAACTTATAATAAATCACTTTCATAAAAAGCCCTACAAATTGTACAATTTAATTATTACAATCTCTTGAATAAATAAAAGTATCTTCGGCAGGGCTAATATTGTTTCAACCTACGATGATCCATTAGCGTGGTTTGCTGTCTTCTCAAAACAATAATAATAATTATTGGTGAGACATCTAATGAATTTATTATTAACTGTATAAACTAGACCGCATGAAAAATTAAAATAGAAGAAGTTTTAAAAAGATATTTAAAGTGTGTACCGATGAACGACATAAGGGTTGAAAAAAAGGAAATTTCGAAATACGAAACTCATATAATTATTATTAAAATATATATTTTCTCTAGTACTGTGTAAACTAGACCGCATAAATGATTAAACGTGTCGTCCACATAATTTTGAGCGAGAGTGTACGTAGAAAGCGAGTACTCGAGATCCGCGAGAAGCAGTTTTTAACAAATATTTCAGGGGAACATACTCCGTGAAAATGCTTATTATTATTTTAGACTTGTTAGATTTAATGATCTGTACGACAAACAATGAGTAGAGCCTTGATTTAAAGCAGTGGAAGCATGAGAAGAGCTTAAAAACACAATTATATTATTTCGACCTATTCAACGTATTAAGAAGGAACATTAAAGGTACACGCAGTAAGTTATTAATTATCGTTTAATTGCTTCAACGCTTCATTTCTGGCTCGCCCACGTTCGCACGAAACCAATTAATAACTTTCTATTTTAACTCGCTCTTAAACTCGTCTTTCGTTCGGCCGCAATCGCGGAATCTCTCGCTCGGAAGCAGAGAACAGTTTTAAAAATTTTCCAAGCGTCAAGACAGGCCGACTACCATTGGCGTTTGCTTAAAAGTTCAAGGATTAATAGCGCACGCGAACAGTTTGATCAAACGGCGCGTGAAATGACAAGGCAAAGCGCGAATTGTCCAGCAGGAATGAGTTTCGCGGTCGATAATAATCAGAACGGCCCGAGCAACACGTTAAAGTAGCAGCATTATACCACTCTTATCGGGTGAACATGATGTACGGGGCCGCGTTCTGAAAGAGTTAATGGTGGCAAAAGAGCGTGTGCGAATATGTGTACGAGGGTGTGTGCGCGGGAGAGAATAGCAGGGGGTTGGCGAGGGTGGGATAGGGGTCGTGAATCCTTTGGTATCGCACACTGTCGATGGCGTGTTCGATACTATCGCGATCCGCAGCCCCATACCACGGATGTTGCGTTATTTATTGCCGAAATCCGGCTGTTTTTCGTTAATCGATCACCGCGGACAATTTTCTGTGCGTTTTATGCCACCGATAAAGGGCCATCGCGAATTTTCGGGGTGACCGAGTCATTATAAAACTACGCATTGTCTGAACACTTCAGCGACCAATGCAGTTGTTCTTCCTCTTCTTGAGAACAGTTTAGTTTCGCAGATTTCTACATCAATTTCAAGGAACGTCTGCAAAATTCGAAACAGACATTTCGCTCTTAAATCTTGCAAATTTAAAAAAAAATTTGTAGACCATCTGGCTTTTGAGATATCTCAAGGAAAATCTTTCAACTACATTTACACCGCTGCGTTCGCAACCTTATTTATCGTTCGCTTTCACGACTAATCTTGTTAGTGTTCTAGGAATTCAAAGATAAATATCGAAAAGAGAAAAATTTAAGAGTGCAATTTTGCTCCGGATATAAATGACGAAGAAATATGTGTCGAATATTTTTCTAACATAGTCCTTGCCCGCGTATCGTCAAAATCGGATCGTGTAACACGACTAGATTCGTTTGAACGTTTCCATTATCTTCGAAAAGCTTCACTGTCCTGGATTCACTGCGTGAATGATTAATTTAATCTCGATTTCGAGGAACGCACCGACAATATACAATGCAGTTTCGTCTTCGACCAATTTCACCTGCATAGATAAACGACTTCGAAACAATCCCGCGGGCATGTTCTTGCAACCCGTTCGAAAACGTTGCGGAGATCGTCCGGGTCTTATCCAAAGACGTTTGCATTTTTTGGCAGACTTTTGGCGCTGGGATTACAGCATTCCCTCGAAATTTATATCAATGCTGTCCTTCTGATCACAGATAGGAATATGTCCAAATTCCTCGACGATGGAAAATCTGCGGGTGTCGACCCGCGTGGCGGGTGAAATAAAAAACTCGGCGATTTATCGAACAACCAGCGGGCCCGAAAGTTAATTAATTACATTTCAGCCTCATGAATGGCGCAGTAAACGATCAATCGAACGGGATTTTCTGTCGCGGCGGCGGCGGTTCGGTGGAAAGAGAGAGATACGATTCTCGCAAATATTTTCGCAGCGGATTTTTCGGCCGGTCGAGCAGCACCGACGAGAATTGATTTACAGGTCAAAGATAATGGCACAGCGTGGAAGCGACAGCCAAGTTAAATCTTGATATCGCTCGGGAATGTTTTTTAATTTGCCGGTCGCGGCCCACATGCGGAGATCGAATTGATGGTGAAAGGGTTAGGGGCAGAGCGGATTTCCGGAGCGGAATTTTGAAAGAGAGATGCGTGAAATTCGGCAGCAGATTTCGTATCGTTAAAATCATATCATTAGAGAATCTAATTGCTAAATCACATTGTACCGTTTAAAAGAAATCAGCGGCGGGAGAAAGCGGGAAAGGTGCTGGAACGATTGTTGCTGCTGCGCTGTGTAAAATGAGTCCGATAAAGTGTGTCGTGGACGCTTCGTTCGCGAGAAAATTCAATTTAAAATCGCGAGGTGGACGAACGCTTGAACGCCATTTTCTTCGTAGGTGGCGCTACCTACCAGTTCAATTTCGAACGATCAGTATGGTCTACTTTCAGAATTGTTTAAAAGAAAAGTACTGAATACTTCATTTCCAAACTTGGAGTACATATTGACGAACGTTCGAGGAACGTTTAGATCTGAATGTTCTATTAAGCATTAATTTTTTTTGCGCTTTCAAGCGTGTTTTCAAATTTTTTGAAATAGAGGCGTTGCGATGGATATCGACTTTGCAGTGGAAACGTGGAGACAGTAATTCGTGTGGACAATTTTGCGAGTCGAATCGGGAGAATTTAGAGGTGGTTGATTTTGCGGACAAATTTCGAGGCTTCGAACCGCATCGAATTTGCGGCGCGATCCTGAGAGAAGTTCGGGAGTTCCGTTTTCGACGGAGGACGCCCGACACCGAGCGCGCCTCGATTTTGTAATTAAATCTCGAACTATGGGAGTACAATTTTATGGGACAACCTCGGGGTCTTGCGGCTTCGACTTGCACGATTCAATTTGGGACTCGACTGCCTTCGATTTCCCGGCGCCGACGTCACGGAAATACTCTGCGCCTCGCGAACTTGGATCTTCCCACGTAAATCTGCTACTTTCATCTCTGCCACAGAAACTGAAGACTATTTTTGAAAAAAGTTTTCCCTTCAGCAAACGAAGCAATTTCTCTATGAAGAAAACTTATCGAAACATTTATCGATTCAGGAGACTCGCATTCAATGGAAAATTACTCGGGTAAAATAATCAAATATGTAATTACAAAACTGAAAGCTGTCCATAACTCTCATGATCTCCAGTCCGTATGTTTTCCATTTAACAATATCCTGAACGAATATTGCGATTCAGGCAATCCTCCGGAGAATTAAATATATTTCATTAAACCCTTTGAAGCTGGCAAGGCAGATTTTCTTTGAAACAGACACGCGTCCGGTACAAAATGCATTTGAAGTTTAAAGGTTCAGTCGAATCTGTTTCCATGCGAATTAAGTTCGAAATCCCTTCAATGTAAACAGGAATCGATTAATGGGGTTTCGCAGTTTTCTAAAGTCTCGATGTAACTTCCGACGGACCAGACACAGTTCTGCGATCTACTTGCCGATGTAGATTTAACTTCTGCTCGGATTGGAAATTCGCCGGGTTTTTCCGGCCGAATTTGCGGTCGGTGTACGCAGAAATTGGCAATCGGGTTTCGCGCGCGGCAGCTGCGACTTCATAATTTAACGCGGCCGTGTAGCTGACTCGATAAGATCAGGGCAATTTAACTTCTAATACAATCACACGGTTAATGAAACTCGAAACTGAAACCGGATTCACACGTCGTTTGTATTGCGGATCGGGCCGCACGCTGAAAGAACATTGAAAACTGATCGTACAGAGTGACGCGCGTTCAGTAATGAACCAATAATCATTAATATCAAGGAAAACCTTTCATTTCCTCGTTATTGTCGCGGCCGTCGTTCATCCGCGAGATGAGAAGCGACGAAGAAAGAGACGCTCGCGCGCGCACAGCTTCTCGCTATCATTTATTTATCCCCGCAGCACAAATACGGTCATTTAAGTCGCATTAAGATCCGACGTATAATGGAACCGTCATTAAAATGCGCACGCTGCTCGCGCCCGACCAATGGGATATCCCCTTTATCCCTCGCGAACATCAAACAAACAACCGGCGGGAATATTTCATAAGGGCAACGCTTAAACACGCCGGCTTGTGAATTCTTCATAATCGCGGGGGCCAACGTGAAACGGGTTTTGCAACGTAACCACGTGTTTCCTTCGCGCAATACGATGCTCGCAATGAAATTCCTGAAATCGTAAGGAGAGGGCGTTACGACGGGGGAAACCACGGCACAATCGGGATTATACGCGTTAACGAAGCTGAAGCTGTAAGAGAGGATAGCCTCTTGTGTCGCTCGCGGGAAACTGCTGGCCGCATTCCTGCGTTTATTACCAAAGAATCGAGGAGAGATTTCGCTGAAAAATGTATCCCAACGATTACCGTCATCGCCCTGAATAACGAACCGGTAATAAATCCTTCCTGCAGTGCCCCGTTTCCGAGAAGATTCAATTTCGAGTCGCGATGCGAACGACTGGACGACATTTTCTTTTCAGGTGGCGCCGTCTATCATGTACCAGCCAATTTGTGCCATCGCGAAGAATAGTAAACAGACAATACAAATTTTCCACAACGCTTCGTTCGTGAGAAAAGTCAATTCAGAGTCGCGAGGTGTACGGAATTCGGGGCGCCATTTTCTTTACAGATGGCGCTGCGTACCGGTTTCGGTAGACTTTTCTTGATCTACGTATAAGAGTTAAGCCATACGAATGAAAAAAGTTTCGAGAAGATGGATTCCTGGCACGTTTATGATTATAACCAGCGAACTCGTCAGCTGGATGGTTAATCACCTCGTCGGTAGTTAATCACTGCCGCCATTAGTGTTTATATTAACCGGGAGCAGTTTCTGTTTTCCCCGGAAGTTTGTCATTGCTTAATGAGATACATGTGGGGTGCGAATACCGAGATTCGGCGGAAAACTCGTGAAAAGTTTCCGGGTAGATCAGAGTGGCTTATCGATTATTCCTTCAAACACGATTAATAAGCCACGCTAGAGCACGTCCCCATTCCGATGGCTATTGTTTTCTATCATATCCCCGCGCACGACGATGCATAATTCCACGTCGTTCCCGAAACTGCGCAAGAGTTTAACAAGTTCGACGAACTCTTACCGCCGGCTATTATGCTTATCAAAGTTTTTCCCGTTGGCCTACAAAGTGATTAAAACTTTCGCGAGTTATAGCCGGTCGTGTCCTTCGGAAACCGCGACCCGCGTGCGATTGTTTGCCGGTTGTTCGAGGACATTGTTCCCTCGAACGGATCCGCCGGAAAAATTCGAGAAAAAATGTCCGCGAGGATTTTTCACCTGACTCCGGTGGTCAATATTTTCGTAGGAATATTCCGATCGATTCGCAAAAATAGCGGACCGTTCCGCGACACCGATTAAACTTCGTGGGAGTTGCGTTAATTGAAGCGATTGCAAATTTTCAGATTCAGAACCATCTCCGCCGTTTGTTCAGCGATTAAAGGATTTTCTTTTTCTCTTCGAAAGATATCCCGGACTCGCATCCAGTTGCACGAAGTTGAATTTCCTGTTTGATTGTTGAACCTTTTCAAACTTTCCCGTAATTTTCAACACGATCATCCCAGTTTTTGCGTTCCACGGTACGGCATCGTTAATAATCTCCAGCGGAACCAATTAAGTTTCTACCGAGATGGTTGGGCAACCGAAATGTTGCACATAAGGTACACCGGAATTGCAGTCTACAATTGCACTCCCTTCAATTCCAATTAGTAGAATACTAGTTCGCGCGGCCGCGAATATCCTGCGGACAACGTTGTAAAAGAACCTCATTAAACAAAACATCGGCAAAGGGAAAGGAGCATCCGTCGTTGCGGCGACTAATTACATTTGCACAATATGTTATCACGAGTACAACAAAGCGAGCTGGATCCGGTGTTATCCGACCGATTGTGTTTTGCCCCGGCATTATTATCGTTAACAATGTGCCGTTTACCTTCTAAAATTCTCGTCGACCGTAATTGGCGATAATTATACAATCTGCGGAAGAAAATAACTGCTCGTTACGGGTTAAACATAACCTAAACGATCAAAACACACAACGTACCGAAAGAACCAAATATCCGATAATGTTCCGAGTTTGTATGTTGCATGTTGTACGCTAACGAAAACAATTCTGAAAATTATAAAAAGGTGTCACGGTGTCAAAACATTTAAAAAATTCATTTTCAAATGAAACATTTGTCTTTAATTGTTCTCGTACAGCAGGTTCAGAAGAATATAATTATTTGAATGAATAAAAGTGTTTACTCTGGTCTGAAAATTGAAAAAAATTGAGGAAACATCGAAATAATTACGGGCCAGATCTCTCGTTAGCAACAATCTGGCCGAAAAACAACGGCCACCGGCGGAAAATGGCGACGCCGAGAAAAACGGTAGTTAGAATGGCGGGTGGCAAACCGCCGAGAAAGATTCCATATGTTCTTCCTCTCCCCGCACTCGGATGTAAAAAGAATTTCATTAAAAGTCCATTAATGAAAAGAAACAAGAAACAGAAACGAAACGGCGAGGATCAATCATCGTATTTCCCCCCCCCCCCCCCGGCCCCCTCGCGCCACAAACAAGTTTCCATCCCTCGGAGGGAGAGAAACTGTTCCGTAAAAACAAGGAGGGAAAAAATGATCGCGAAGCCGGAAGAGAGGCTGGGAACAAAGGAAGAGTAATCGAGCACGAAATTCGGAGGATTCTGTGATCTCTTGGAAAAAGATATTCCACGGATCGTCAACGATCCATTAATATTTCCATAATTACTCGCGCGTTGCGTTACAGGAGACCCGGAATTAACGGGAAATTAATGGCGCGTTTTCTGAGATACTTCTTGATGAGCGTAGTCTTCGTTTATCGTGGGTGTAATTTTCTGGGACGAGAAGCGTTTAGCACTACAGTTGCCGCAGGTAAATTACTGGATTTTTAATCTCGGTGTTGTTATTAAAATTATATGAACGAGTATAATTGTTATCATATCAGTGTATAAATATTCCCACAGAGGAAGTGACTGAATTAATTTCATTATTCGAGCGAATATGCGGGTCTTTATGCAAAATATAATATTTCTGTGTTAATTACAACGAATTCGCAGCGAATTAAAATTTTAATAAGTTGGATATGTTATATTGAAACCTAGTTCTTCTTTTGATAACAATAATATTAATTTGTAGACTGTCCTTTTCATAAAAATGCCTTTACGGTTTCCATTTTCTTAATTTTCTCGCAAAGCCATAAAAAACCTCTAATAGTAACACATTCAGCATAAAAATATTAAAATCCGTTCCCAAGAAGACAACTCTTTCTAGCTTTAAATACTTCTCTTTCACGGTTCCCTCGAATGTTACTTTAACGAGACGGTATACCAACACGAACACAATATTGGCACACTAACGCGATCCTCTGAAAACGCAATATGCAGCTGCACTTTGCATCAAACCCGAATATTTTGCAGGACCTCTTAGCCACAGTTTCGAACTTGAAACTTACGCTCGCGTGTCTCTCGGGGAATCCAACATGGATTCCAGAAGGGGTTGAAAGGGGTATCGACTGAAGGGAAACTGGAAACACTAAACCGTGTTCCTCTGATTGCATCTGCGACGGTATCCACACCTGCAGCAATCGATACTCCATCGGCAATTAAAAACTCGAATTAATCAACCAAGAACGAAACATCGGGGTGGTTTTTCGGGGTGGTTTTTCGGGATGTTTCTGCGCAGTGGTGGTTTCGCTATTGTTTTAATTAGAAATCACCGCGTGGTCGATCCGGACGAGCGTGTGGATGGTTAATTAACCATCGGCGAAAAGAAACAATGTTCCGCGAACGCGAAAATCGCCAGAATGATAATAACAGGGCTGCGATGTACGCAGAGGAGCAGCCCTGGCCCGTGGAGGGAGGGAAATACGCAGAAGATCAATACTGTCCTAGCGAACGCACAAGACGTAACCACCACTGCGGTTATTTTCCCGTAATTGCGTTTGCAGCTTCGATTATGCGTTCGGAACTTCGTTTCGGTCGTGTTGGCCGTGCACGCTTCGACTACGCTTTGATTACTGTGGCAAACACAACCCTCTTCCCCGAACCCTAACAACCCCCCTTTAATCGTGATTAGCGTCCCTCTGATCTGCAGTTTTTTTTTCTTTGCATTCTCTGCTCTGTTTCATAGATCTTTCGAGATATCGGGGATGAGTCTGATCTTCGGTGGAGTTCGGGCTGTTGGGGTGGAATGGATTGAAACTTTGAAATGGGGGTGGATGGGGTTGTTTACGAAATTATGGAGATATTGAAATTCTTTTCTGTGTTTTGATTCTGTGTTTATTTCTAGAGTTTCTGTGTTTATTTTTAGAGAATTAGTGAACTGAAGATTTTAAGTATTATTTAATCGATTGAAGTCCTGTTTTGCTGCAATCGATGCAGAACAATGTTTAATTACAGTGGAACATTAAATTCGGGATTGATATTGCGAATCATACGAATTTGAGAGGTATCACATATTTTAATACAGTCATTTTATTTGTTTCAGTGCTCTATCTCGGGATGACACGAATATTCGAATATACTGTCTGATATAATTAATTGAAGTGTATTAAAATCTCCGTTGTTTAATTTGAAAGTTTCGTTTAATGAAACGGGGCGTCAACAACTTTATGGAACATTTTAAACGAACACTGATCGACCGATAATGTTTCCTGTGAATACAATTATAGCGACATTACGTACTTTCATTTGTGAAAGGCACACAAATTAGAACAGGCAATTTAGAACCCAGTTGATGGGAACACAGCATTTCGAACTCTATCTAAAACTTTCTAAATGAATGATATATGGGGGCGAACGAAATTGTAGCGGCGGTGTTGTTTGATTTAACACTGTTGCTAAATTAATTTCGAAACTTTTATACAGAGGGAATACCGAACTGGTGGATTCTAGATTGAGATGCATTGAAACAGTTCTCCAACCAAAATCTGTTAGCTAAAATCGACCGTCTGTGGTGCATCAAGAATTTTTGATTAGCGATCAAGTAATCACGCGAGTGTACACGCTGCGACCAAAATATGATACTTCCTTCAATATTATTTCTCAATTAATTCAAATACAATTTGAAATATGAATTGATGAACAATGCTGAAATAGTTGACACTAACAGCTAAAATCGGGTGAGCAAAGTGCTCCGAAAATAATTTAACAAATAAGAGTGTTTGTATATTTCTAGCAACAAAAATTTTACAACTCAAATCTAACTGAAATCTAGCAGCTGAAATGGGCCACTTGTGTTTGAATAGAAAAGAAAAGAACGATACGATTATATTTACCGTAGCTGAGGTGTCAGAACGATTTCTCGACGCTTTAAACATTAATTCCTGCTTCGATCCTGGGGAACCGATAAACCGTGGAGTTGCAAAAGCGGAAATTGAAGACGTGTCGAAACCGCGTTGAGCTAACCGGGCTCAAAATACTTCGGAAGAATGTTAAGGCAGCGAACTAGACAAGGCGATCCGGTGCGAGACGCTGCGGTACTGCGTATTGTATTGACAGATGGAGAAGGAAAACTGATTCCCGAAGTAGCGGAGTCAGTCAAGAGGAAATTTCGTATTGTCGATGTTTTTCGCAGCACGCCAGCGAACCTGAGGAATGGGGGAAAAATATGAACGCTGTAAAGTCGCGAATTTACGATGAGGCTGTAAAAGGGACCTAGTAAAACATTCTGGTACACTCGGCAATTGATTTATCATATCCTCCGTAATAAATCCCGTCGGTTAATAACACACTTTTTTTTATACCCGCTAACAATTCTGATCTTTAAACTCGCATGAATTCTCCGAAATCGACTGAAATTTTCGTTCTCTGCAATAATTGATGTTCAATTGGGTTATTGAATAATTTAATCCCTGGGAACAATTACAAGTTAGAGGACTCGTTAGAAATAATCGTATCGAATACAAACAATAAATCGATCACATAAGTGACGCATTAACGGGGATCAGCTATTAATTCTGTAAACAATTATCGCGAGCTCGTTATTATACAATTTGCTCGTTAATTATTTATGATACCTCGGGAATCAAAGGATTCGCATGATTGATTTTATGGACCGTCACGAATGGAGGATTTGAACTGCGAAAGGTACGGTTGGGATTGAGAAGAATGCACTAAACAAATCAATTATTATAAATTATGGTCTTCTAGAAAATTGTTCATGGTGGCCTTTCCGCAGATTTCTCACTGATTCAAGAAACGTGTATATGCATTTTCTTCGTTAAACCAACTCGTTGAATTACTGAAATTTTATGAATGTCGATTGTACAAAAATTTCGTTTGGAAAGTTCTTTCCTATATAATTTATTCAAATCAATTTTCACAATGTGATTTAGATGAAATAAAATGTGCAAAAAACTCGATGACCCTATCAAAGGCTTTATCATCCTTCAAAGAAGACGAACGTCCAATTGACCTCTTTCAAACGTCTCTCTGTGCCGAATTTAAAAAATGGAAGAGCCAATGAATGCACGAATTCTTCGCATTACTAATGAATACTGATTCGATGCAGCGCCAGTTGCATTCCAGTGCTCGCGCAGGGTAGAAAATCGCTTGGAAAAAGGAGACGGTTGAGAGTCGCAAAAATTGGTCGAAAGAATGCCACCATTTCACGTTTAATCTCTGTATCCACGAAATCCGCGACACACTTCTACCGTTTCCGCTTTTCCCTCTCTCTCTCTCTCTCTCTCTGCTCTTTTTTTTTTGTTTCTATCAAAATAATCTGCATCGTGCCGTCGGCGAAAAAAATCGCGAAACGGGATCCCTTCTCCGTTCGTAGGGAAAACGCTGTGTCAACGCCGGGAACGGTGGAAAATGCAAAAAAGATCTTCGTTCAACGTTTACCGGTCCGCGGCCGCGTTGTTATTTACCGAAAACCGAGGGCCGTGATTCGTGTTCCATTTCTTTCCGTTCCTCGTTTTTTGTTCCGCGCCGAGCTTTCGTAATTCGCGCTCGCGCGCGAGAAAGAGAGGCTTCGCGAATGACGGAGCCGGAGAGAGAAATCTCCTCTATCGTCGGCAACTGGAATAATTCGAGATAACCCGAAAAAAAATATTGTATCACCAGACGACCCCGGAAAAATTTTTCGCCCAATTGCAAGTGTTGACCCTAAGCGGCACTTCTTTGTTCCGAGATGAACTTTTTCTTTCTAACCGAGATACTGGCGAAATAAATCGCTCGGCACACTCGCGAATATTTGCCATTCTTCGCGTGTAACGTAAAAGCACGCGCGATTTCGTCGGGCGATTCTATTACGAGAAAATTAAATTGTATTTCTTTTTTAAGCAGTTAGAATGCGGGTGTTTGCGCATTAATTAAATACGATCGGTTTTCGTGTGAAATGGAAAATATGCACATGGCTCCTTGCAACGATTTTATTACACGAAAATTAAATTTTTTCGAAGTAATTACTGACAGGTCTGTGTGAAATTAAAATTGCACAACTTATTAAACATACTAATATTACTTACGCTAGTATCAGTTTTCGCATGGAATTAAAGAATACGCGCAATCCCTTCGGGCGATTTTGCTACGCGAAATTAAATGGGGTTTCTAGAAGTAATTGTTGGATGCTTGCGCAAAAATAAAAATTGTGCAGCTTGTTGAATGTATTCACGCTGGTAGTATCAGTTTCCGTGTGGAATGAAAAGATTCGTATGGTTTCTTTAAGCGCTATTGTATTACCGTATATAATGAAACTTGCACGAGTTCCGAACAATAAGAATTTACCATGTTAATGTTGCAAGGTAAAGCAGATCCTTGGTTCGGAATAAAAATTGTGTGCTTAA
>CM052197.1:3561208-3587619 GCA_028455805.1 Lasioglossum figueresi
TCAATACGTTTTCTTATTCGTTCATCAATACGTTTTCTTTTTCGTTCCTCAATACGTTCTCCTTCCATTCATCAGTACGTTTTCTTCAGTACCAGAAATTGCATCAAAATCTGATAGAACCTTATAGACCACAATTTTATTCAGTATCTTTTAGTCATTCATTTTTTCCCTTTTTCCCGGTTCTTCTAGTAATTTTTAAGTGAACAATTTCCGAGCTAAATTACACACTGTTAAATTATACAAAGTATACACTGTTTCGCGTGGAAACATTTGAATATCGTCAATTTTAGATTTTCATTCAGCTCAACTTGCCTGCTAGTGTTTTTATAGCAGAGAACGGGCAAAGAATAAAAATTTCTCCCGCATAGAATTGACCTAAATGGCCGAGAGCGAGCGTGTCGGAAATGCGATTTCCCTTTTGGACCGATTTGTTTGGTCCCATTCCCGTCGTACAGGTTCGGAATGTTAATTGAAGGTAGAAGTTCGGACAGGATCGTTAGGTTAGCTTTCTCCTTGGAGCCGCTTTGATCAACGAGCACTGTTTTCCTGATCTATGTGGAAAGTTCATTCCACTTCGAACGACACGCGACGACGTTGATTTTTCGACGTTCGGGAAAAGTTCGTCCGTTTCTTTAACGGAATTAGATTCCTTTGCTTGTTAGAGGAGCCTTGAGAAGGTTACGCGACGGTCTCCTTAAAGGGGAAAAATTTAATCTTCTTTTCGGCAAAGAGTTCTGTTGTCTCTATCACTTCTTTTTGCGCAGTCGGGGCGCTTGATCTTTCGCCTAGAACGGCGAGAGAAGTAGAGTTGAAGGAAAACTTTTCTTCTTTGTCATGTAGATTGTCTTCACTCGCTAAATGAGCCCCATTAAAAACAAAATGTTCCTTTTCACGGAAGCTAAATCTACTTCGAGCTAAACCGGTCCTCGTTTTCGTTAGACTGCAGTCTTCCCCCTTTCCTTTACCGTGAATCTGCTTTTTCTTTCCGAAAGAGTTATCTCCCCTGAGCTGTTAGATTATTACGTTCGAAATGGCGGATTTCGCTGAGATATTGGACTGCGGATCTTCGCGGACGATCATCATCGTCGTCCACTATAGCAAATTTTTGCTAGATTAGTGCCCATAGGTCTCACTGCTTATTTCTAGTTTAACTACTTTCATATTTCATGGTGCAGCGATACCTTCACATTAATCAGCCGCTCTCGTTACAGTTTGTTTCTTTCATTCTCATTTATTCTTATTTATTCGAGGTTGATACGATGCGATGATTTATCACAATTTTTACATTTTAAGGGCGGTTCTCTTGCAAATAAATTTGTATCTTGGCGTCTTCTTTTTCTCTGAACACGACAGATCTTTATAATTATTTAGTAACAGTCTGGTTAAATGGAAATGGAAGAAAAGAATTATATGTATAATTTCACAATCCTCGTGGGTATACAATATTTTTTTGTTGTTCCATTGTCTATAAAAAGACGCGCGCATCCGAACGCAACGTTGTGTCAAAATTTCAAAGCAATCGGTGAAGAACTATCGGAGATTTAAGATTTCGAACGAACGAACATTTACATTTTGATTTATACAGATTTGTCTTGGGACGAGCTCGGAATTGAAACAACTTCAAGAAAGAAAATTAAATCGCAACCGAACCAGAAAACTCGAGAATCGACTTACACAACAAAATGAATAGAATTCGTTAAAAATCTCTAATGGCCGACAGATTCGATTAAACGTCAAAATGACTTTCGTCTTTGAAAACCACGGCCCGCAGTGTTCAGTTGGCTTACACTTTTATTTCCGTGTATTTTCTCAGTTTTTATTTGTAGGTTCACATTTTTCTTCTTTTTTTTTCGGTCCACGGTATTCGTGTTGTGTTCATCGTTCCATCCGAGGTACTTCTATCCCTGCTCTATAATTCCATTTGACATATTACATTCCGTCGCGGGACCGTCACCGTAACACTCCACCGTACCGCCAAAAGTGCAAACTTCATATATTTCAGCGGCAATATTCCATCTCCCCGAGGACCGAGACACGAATTCGTTTCGTTTGCACACCTCACGGAAATCTGTTTGCTCTGGTCTCGACGAATTTTAATTCCGGGTCACGTGGTTTGTGCTCGCCGATGGAACATTCGCTTACGAAAATGTCGAGCCCATTCGATAATCGAAAACGAAAATTACTCCCGCTGCTGATTAAACGAACGTCACCGTAACACCGTTCTTTCCTCGCTATCCCTGCCGTCCACAAAGTAAAATCAACAAAATTATCTTCGGTAAGAGCCAGTCTGATTAAACGAATCCGTACTATTTTTTTAGATTTATCGAAAGCACGACATTTTAATGAAACGCTCATTATCTTCAATAATACACGGAACTAATTAAACCATCCAGTTACATTTTTGCCTACCATTTTTACACCTGTAATATCAAAAAGCACAAAATTTTAATGAAACGCGAATTATCTTCAATAATATATCGAACTAATTGAAGGAACCAGTTACATTTTGCCTATCATTTTTATACCTGTAAAAACAAAAAGCGCAAAATTTTAAGGAAACGTGCATTATCTTCAATAATACATCGAACTAAATAAAACGAACCAGTTACGTTTTGCCTACCATTTTTACATCTGTAAAATCAAAAACCACAACATTTTAATGAAACGCGCATTATCTTCAATAATACATCGAACTAAATAAAACGAACCAGTTACATTTTGCCTACCATTTTACACCTGTGAAATCAAAAAGCACAAAATTTTAAGGAAACGTGCATTATCTTCAATAATACATTGAACTAATTAAACGTGCCAGTTACATTTTGCCTACCATTTTTACATCTTTAAAAACCAAAAGCACAAAATTTCAATGAAACGCGAATTATCTTCAATAATACATCGAACTAACTAAACGAACCAGTTGCATTTTGCCTACCATTTTTACATTTGTAAAATCAAGAATCACAAAAATTTAATCAAACGAACAAAATTGTATTCGAGAATATTTTTTTAGGATGAATTTAATCTGACATTTTAAAGAATTCACAGTGCTTCACATGAACTAACGTAACAAGGATTATTGATAGACTATGGATTTCATGTATTTGTAACAGAAATGAGAAGCTGCAATTTAAAACAGTGAAAAGATTGAAACAATTAAATATCGTTATATGTGCCAATAATTGAATAAAAATTCAAAATCTTATTACCTATATTTTCATTCCAATTTTAGGTTAACAAGTTGCTCCGTCCCTGAAATTTACATAAAACTTTTAATGAAACGCGCATTGTCTTCAATAATACATCGAACTAATTAAACGAACCAGTTACATTTTGCCTACCATTTTTCCATCTGTAAAATCAAAAGGCACAAAATTTTAATGAAATGCGCTTTATCTTTAATAATACTGGTATTTAATAATACCATTTTTACATCTGTAAAATCAGAAAGCACAAAAGTTTAATCAAACGAACAAAATTATATTCAAGAATATTTTTTTAGGATGAATCTAATCTGACATTTAAAAACTTCGATATTGCGCCATTATTGACAGACTGTATTTTATGTATTTATAATAGAAATGAGAAGCTGCAATTTAAAACCATAAAAAAATTGAAAAAATTGGATATCATTATACGTGCCCATAATTGAATAAAAATTCGAAATTTTATTATCATGTATTTTTATCCCAATTTTAGGATAACAAGTTGCTTCATCCCTGAAATTTGCATAAAACTTTGCGTAAAATTTTGCATAAAACTTTGCATAAATTCGTCCAAGAACTACAAGCAGCATTAAATTTGCTAATGTTCCACATTTTCTATATCATAATTTATCCGAAAGTAAATCGAGAACAAACGAAACGGAGCGAAAGTGCATTTAATAAATATGCATTTGCTACGAGAAGCCTGAAAAGATTGAAATATCGATTTTATCGCGTTTCAACCAGGTTTTCTCAAAGTTTGAGGTTTCCCCTTTGAAATTAAGTGATCAGGACGCAATCGGGTCGGGCGATTAGTAAATTTCCTTCGATGGTAATTAATTGCAAGTTTGCCGGTGGTTCGTCGAACGGCTATCCGCTTTTCGCCGAGTAATTTTTTAACGCTCGATAAACCCTCGTTTTTTCCGGTCGCGTAAATCGACGGATAATTCCTCTCCGGTCCGCACCGCGAGCGGAATTCTTTCGTTGTTTAGGGGTGCGAGGCGCGCGTTCGCTTAATGAGGCTTTTGCTTATTATTTTTACAAGCGTGCCTGGTATAAATCGGGATTAACGCTTTTCCCTCTAAGTACTTCAAACGGTGTATTTTAGTTGGACAGAACCGAACATTTTAGCTGCGAAAAAATGTACTAATGGGTTCCTTTGTAACTGCTGGTCTGCATTGTCCAAGTGCGCAATTATTTGAAGATCATTCCGTATGAAATAAAATACCAATTTTGAGAAACGTGGACCAAATAAAAATTTCGTTGTCTCTTTAATAGTTTCAACGCGAAGAAAATAATCATCGGTAGTCTTAAATCCTTTCAATTGTTTCACCGGACTGCGGATTTGTATGCGAAATAGAAATTGCTTGTATTAATTGCCAGATACAGTAGCTATTTCTTTTCTCGACAATGGTATAATATTTATTAAAATTGAAAGACATAGAAGTGGCACTTCGATGAGCCAAGTTCTCCAGAACAAAGTGCAGTGTCGAGAACGTTCCCAAGGACTCGAAGGCGTGTTATTCGTCTAATTTTCGCAGGAATTGGTGGCTAACGGATTCCCACCCTCGTTAGTTGCGCTCGGGGGTGTAATTCTAACCGCCCCCGCGACTAGGTAGACTCCGGAGAGTTTTGCTGTCGGGGGTGGAATCGATGGCTATTGGAAAGTAAGCTGTCGGGGTGGTCTCTCCTCGAGGTTTGTATCCTGCCCAACGGATTCGACTCTCCGGTGTGCGATTCTCAAGTGAGCACGCGGCTTAAGACCCCTCAATTTCGCCTGGGCCGACGATAAGTAAAGCGGAAACGTTTCAATGAGACTCGAAACTACGCTGAAATCGCGCTATTCGCGAGAGATTCAACAGTCCTGCTCCTTTAAACTACAAACGCTGCTCTGCGAAAAGCCTAATGGGTCTGGGATGACCCGTCAAATTCTCGGTTCATCGGTGAAACGATTCCTCTTCTATTTTTTATACGGTGAACGATTTATTTCGAATTTAAGTTAATTCATTGGCTCATTTGTTAACACTAGGTTTACGGGACCCTTCAAATTCACGAGTTCTAATATTCTTGATTTGCAATTATTAAGATTGTAAAGATGCTTACCTGAGAAATTATTTGCCAAATTTAATTCTTGCGGTATATATTATTGGAAAAATGACCAACAATTTGGATAGACACATTCTTGTTATGTTTATAAATTAATGTAAAACATTTGTATTTAGACATCCGTAAACCTAGTGTTAAGTCTAGTGTCCCGTCATTCATCGATTCGCTACATGAAATTTCGCTTAAATTTTTCGCTCGTCTGTAGGGGACATATGAAGGTCAACTTTAGTTTTGTAAATCTGACCACATATTTTTTCGCATTGATCGATGCAGCTCGTCGTTCTCTGTAAAAAAATTATTAAACTTTTTAGACCGTTCATGACCGTTTTTCGATATGAATATTAACAAATATATGGTTCTATTAAAAATATAAGACTGACCTTCATATGTCCCCCTTCATATCGTAAACAATTTCAGAGATATTCTACAGATAATTCTACATATAAATTTTACACAAAGATAATTAGAATTACCACGGTAAAAATAACCGCAAAGATAAATGATCACAATTTTTCACACTTACCGAAACTAAAGACACAAACTATAAACGCTGTTTAAAATAAACAATAAACAAAACCAGATCTACTCGCAACAGTAATCAATAAACAAAACCAGAGCTACTCGCAACAGTAACCAAAAAACAAAACCAGAACTTCTCTATCAACAGTAATCAAAAAACAAAACCAGAACTACTCGCAACAGTAATCAATCAACAAAACCAGAACTATTCGCAACAGTAATCAGTAAAAAAGCCAGAACTACTCGCAACAGTAATGAATAGACAAAACCAGAATTACTCGCAACAGTAATCAATAAACAAAACAAGAACTATTCGCAACAGTAATCAATAAACAAAACCAGAACTACTCTCAACACTAATCAATAAACAAAACCAGAACTACTTGCAACAGTAATCAATAAACAAAACCAGAACTACAGGCAACAGTAATCAATAAACAAAACCAAAACTACTTGCAACAGTAATCGATAAGCAAAACCAGAACTTCTCGCAACAGTAATCAATAAAAAAAACCAGAACCACTCGCAACAGTAGTCAAAAAACAAAACCAGAACTACTCGCAACAGTAGTCGTAAAACAAAACCAGAACTACTCGCAATAGTAATCAATAAACAAAACCAGAACTACCCAAAACTACCCAAAACTACCCAGAACTAACCAAAACTAACCAGAACTAACCAGGACTAACAAGAATTACTTGCAGCAGTAATCAGTAAACGAAACCAGAACTTCTCGAAACAGTAATCAATAAACAAAACCAGAACTAGTCGCAACAGTAATCAGTAAACAAAACCAGAACTACTCGCAACAGTAATCAAAAAACAAAACCTGAACTACTCGCAAAAGTAATCAATAAAAAAACCAGATCTACTCGCTAAAGTAATCAATAAAAAAAACCAGAACTACTCGCAAAAGTAATCAATACACCAGCTAGCACCACGGTCAGGTATCGCCAATCAAAAACAGTTCGCCAATCACCCTGGAAAGCGTAAAATCGCATCTGTTACAATTTCGATCCACTTTTGAAGCAGACCGGTCCAATAAATTAGCAAATAAATTAATTTGATAATTTGAAGTTTCTGACTGGAGTCACCAATAATTCCACAGTCGACGGAACGGAATACCAATCAAATTCCCGGTTTCCATTTTCGCGCGGCGAACAGATACGGACGCGTACCGTCCGTTCGCGTTATAAAAATGAATTCGTTCGCGCTTCATTAAATTCGGCGTATCGCAAAATTTTGATTGGTGCCGAGAGAAACTGTCTCTCGGACTCGCAGGAAATGTTCCCGAATACCCCGGAAGCGCGTTAACACTTCGAGAACGATCGATAGGTGGATAACGGTTTGGCCCGGACGAAATTGGAATAAGATTAAAAGAGAAAAAGTTATTCACGCGCGGATAAATACGGCGGCGTTGATCCGCGGGGAAAACTCGACGGACCGGACACTGGAGGAAAATCCCGTTCCATTTCGTTCCATCATCGGGTGGGAAAGTCGCCTCTACATTAAGCAGGATCACTCGATAAATCGGTGATATGCTCTTCGCGCGCGCACCTCTTTCGCGATGGTTGTTTGTCAGCGTCCGGGATCTACCGATCTCATCGTTCCGGTTGCCATGCTTTATGCCGCCGCTTATTGTTAGAAACGTCCGCGGCGCGGCGATCGTTGGGAAAGAAACAAATCGACGACGCGACAGATTTAGACGCAACGGGAAAATCCCCAGAGCTTCGATCCGAACCGGAGGATCCTCGATATTCGAAGTTCTTGCGGATTTTTCTCGCACGTACCGCTCAACCTCTCGGGACATGTACTCTGCGGCGGATTTTATTCCGCTACCGCAAAAAAAGAAACGGAAAAAGGTTATTTCCAAAATGTTTGCTGACCGTTCGAGTTACGAACTAAGGAGTCGGGTCGACGATAAGTGAAACTGAACCGAAAATACTGTAACTTTATATGTTGTTTTCTAACTTTATATGTTGTTTTGTAACTTTATATGTTGTTTCGTAACTTTATATGTTGTTTTGTAACTTTATATGTTGTTTTATAACTTTATATGTTGTTTTCTAACTTTATATGTTGTTTTGTAACTCGTACTACAACAGAGGATGTAACATCTGTAACAGAGGCATTTACGCAGAAGAATTACTCGAAAATTTTCACTCGCGATTCGCCCGGCCTATTTATTTAACTTCTCATTTCGCGCCGGTTTCTTTCGAGTCCGCAGTAAATCTTCATTCTGCTATTTTCCCGTATTATATAGCGTCCGTCGGTCGGATTTCAATTAAACTGTTCGACTTTTTACCGCGGCCGGACCTGTTATCGCGTTCACGTGGAAGATTGCCCGAGCGTCGCCGCATTGAAAACATTTAAATGAAAACTGAAGTTTTTGCGCGGTACAGTTGAACGGTATTTCCCCCGCCGTGTTTCATCCTCCCACGCGCAGATTTCCATTTAATTTCATGATCTCCTTATTCACCTTTCCCTCCGGTGAAATTTTTTCCATTGATCGCCCGGAAATATTTTTCTTGCCGACGAACGATTTTATTCAAAAACACGCTGGACGGCGGTGGGCTTCTATCGTTCGTCGTTCGACGGAGCTAGTTGACGAGAGGTCGCCGGTGCGTTTTCAATTAATTTGAAGTGTCGCGTTCGGCCGAATGATTAATAAGCGGAGCCTGCCTGCCTGCGTATGTTTGCGAGCGCGGCGCTCGGTTTTGTAATCGTTTGACAAATCGTTGCGGCCGCGCCGGACAACAATACGCCGGCGACGGAATCGCGTTTATCGTAGACGAGTACACAGAACATGGTACTGTTATCAGCCAGTCGAATTAAATAAATTTTCCCGCCGCTTAACAAACAAACACCCCCCGCGCGAGAGCGCAGCGCGCCGGATTCGGGATACTACGCTGTTTTGTTCGTGCCCGAGCGATAATGCATACGAATCTCGGTTTATCCAGCGACGATTAAGCGGCGAATAATACGAGTTCGTAATTGCGAGGCCGCTCGAGTCGAAGTTGAACGGACAGGGGGCAGCAATTTCAATCCAGTATAATGACAGCACCACAGATTATTCAACTATTCCATTTCCGTCCCTCTACGCACACAATTTCAATCCTAATAATTGGATTACTTTCGACACGCGTTCGATCAGTTCACGAAAATTTCATCGACGGAACCGTCGACAACATTTGTTACTATTTATTATACCATTCTTCCATGGTCCCGTCATTTATAAATATTTCGTTATTGGAGTTCTAGCTACGCCATCTTGAGAAACATTGCGTTCACCTCGCTGCGCAGTTGCACTGCGCACGCAAATGGTGGTCGTCCGAACACCAGAATCTCGTCAGCTTATAAAAATGTATATCATCGTATATAGGAGACGTCTAGATTTAGTTACCTTTATTAGATTATGTTATTAAATAACCCGCACTCTTTATACGAATTCACACAACGGAGTTTATTTAATAATTAGAAGAGCAGCACAAGCAAAACACGTCTTTACGTTTTGAATGTAACGCGTCGAGTGAGGATCATTCGGGTTACGAGAAATTGAACGATATTATGAACAAATAACCAACGGTTTCATAAACAAACTGAAATAAACTGATGTTGTATCGATCGTTCCTTGTGTGAAACAATAGATTAATTTTTATATATTTCAACAACCTTATAATAAATATATAATTTAACAGAAATGTAACTCTTTACACTCGAACTACGACTCGTAGCGCAAACAATTTTCACATTGTGCACCATTTAACACTTTATCTACCGGTAGTAGGCCTATGAATAGGCCTTTCAATAATTGTGCTGCACGAAATGGAAGCTTAGAAATCTTCTTTTACACAATAATCCCGAAGGAAATTATTGTATTTTGTTATTGAGATTTATCATTAAAATTGCCGTTGCTATTGAAGGATTTAAAATTTAATTTTAAATAATCCTCAGCCATGAACCATAGACTGTTAACAATTATGGAATAATCACCGGTAGGTAATGTGTTAATTTCTGAATTTTTACGTTGAACAAGTCTCGGTTACGAAGGGTAATATCCGAAGGGTCCAGTATGAACAGTTCCATTGCAGCAGGAATGAAAGAGCAAATGAATTACCGAGCAGAGCGTGTGTGCCGAGATCGATCGCTCCATCACGCTAAACAATCTGACTTACGGCGTATAATTTCCGATTTCTTTCGCGACAACGACTTTTCACGCCGACGCGACGCGTCCCAGTCCCCATGAAGAACGACGGCCCTCTCTCTTCTTCGTGGTTCGCAATCGAAAGCTTTACACCGGAGGCGAGCGATCTTAGAAACAGATGGGCCAAGTTTTAAGCTTCCATGCATCAACGTCGGGCACGCAGCGGCACGCTTTCTTACCGTTCGGACAGAGACACCGTCGAGTTTAATGTATTATACCGCGCGTTTAATCTTCTGTCAGATCGACTGATTCGCAGAGAGTCCCTGCGGCTTTCCCACCGCGACACCCGGAATTTATAAATCCCCATCCGTGGTGTTAATCCCGGAGATGAATGGCTGCCGGATTCGTTCTGATCTACCGTGATCCATTAAGCCAAGAAATAATCTTTCTTATGAAATCGTACCGGGAGAGCTGTTGATCTCGGAAGTTGAAACACTTTGGTCTGCCGTTTACACTGATTGGATTACGGTTTAAACGGAGGAAGGAAGTTCGAGTGCATTTTTAAACTGAGAAACGGAATTCAGATGGACCCCATTTTTGGCCTTACATTTTAGCGTGGAGATTCTGTTCAGATTTTCTTGTGTTTCAATTATGAAATCAATGTAGACACATTCTCATTGCGAAGATATTCTTTAGAATCATTACTTAATCTTTTTATTACTCTTTATTACTTATGTACGATAGCATACATTTTCATCTGACGATTCTGAGAGAACAGATTCCGTAGGAACGGTCGCCATTTGCATGCGCAATGCAACTACGCAGCGAGGTGGACGCTTCACTTCTCATCATGGAGACTGATAACTCGACGTTCAGATGTTCCTGCGTTTCAACAGTTAAATAAATAAATATAGACATATTATTGACAGGAAGAAGAGCCCCTAGACTCTTCCGAATACGGTGACATACATTTTTATAAGCTTGAAAATATTTCACTGGGCTTAAACAATGTACGAAACACGCGAAGCGCCCATTAGGAGCTGCGTTGCATCGACACTGCTGACTTCGTTACAAAAATCGATTTCCAATCAAACTTACCCGTAACGTATACAGATAGAGGCTCGGGCAAAGTTATAAACGAACAAGCAGTGCGCCCAGGACCTTGTCTGGTAATCAAGATTCGCGAATCAAGCGGCGGTAAGCCATCCAAATTAGCTCGATCAATCACCGGGACTCTGCGGTCCAATTTCCGATAGAAAATCGATCTCCATTGAAAACTGTAATGCCTAAAGATAGAGAGGTAGGCAGTAAACGAACACAAGTAAGCCGTCCAAGTATTGTGTGGTACAGACACTGAGGTCTTTCGTTTGATCTCCGAGAAGATCTTCACGTAGGAAAATTGAACTTCGCCTTAAAAAATAGTGATTGGACAGCGTTACAGATTAATCCGTTCAAGAATTAATCCGTTCTAGAGTTAATCAGTTCAAGAATTAATCCGTTCAATATTAATCCGCTCACAATTAATCAGTTCGAGATTAACCCGTCCAAGATTAAACCGTTCGAAATGAATACGTCCGAGATTAATCCGTTCGAGATTAACGCGTTCAAGATTAACGCGTTCAAGATTAACGCGTTCAAAATTAACGCGTTCAAGATTAACGCGTTCAAGATTAACGCGTTCAAGACTAACGCGTTCAAGATTAACGCGTTCAAGATTAACGCGTTCAAGATTAACGCGTTCAAGATTAACGCGTTCAAGATTAACGCGTTCAAGATTAACGCGTTCAAGATTAACGCGTTCAAGACTAACGCGTTCAAGATTAACGCGTTCAAGATTAACGTGTTCAAGATTAACGCTTTCAAGATTAAGGCGTTCGAGATTAACGCGTTCAAGATTAACGCGTACAAGATTAACGCTTTCAAGATTAACGCGTTCGAGATTAACGCGTTCGAGATTAACGCGTCCGAGATTAACGCGTTCAAGATTAACGCGTTGAAGACTAACGCGTTCAAGATTAACGCGTTCAAGACTAACGCGTTCAAGATTAACGCGTTCAAGATTAACGCGTTCAAGACTAACGCGTTCAAGATTAACGCGTTCAAGGTTAACGCTTTCAAGATTAACGCGTTCGAGATTAACGCGTTCGAGATTAACGCGTTCAAGATTGTCGCGTTCAAGATTAACGCGTTCAAGATTAACGCGTTCTAGATTAACCCGTTCTAGGCTGACCCGTTCTAGATTAACGCGTTCAAGCTTAACGCGTTGTGGATTAACCTATTCTAGATTAACCCGTTCTAGATTAACCCGCTCAATATTAACCCGTCCAATATATAACTCGTTCAAGATTAACCCGTTCAAGATTAATCCGTTCAGGATTAATCCGTTCAATATCTGTCCAGCGATCAGCAATCGCCACTAGAGCATGCGTAACGTATCCGAATTAGTTCGCTGGATCGCAACGGTTCAATTTCCGCGCGGATTCCGCTTCTTTGTGTCTCACGGAGGACGAAGAATTCGAAATCGGTCGGTCGAGTGTGCCACTCCGAAGGTTATTGGCAAGTCCCGGACTGGATGGAGGAAGTTCGCGGACGCAAGAACAAGACACTTACCATTCATCGGCTCCCCCGGTAATGGGGTAAGGTGGGGGCGAAGGAAATTATTTCTTCTGCCGTCGGATCTGGGGAATGGTGCTTGTCCGCGAGGAAAGCCGATTACCAGTTGTAATCGTCCGAGGGTCTGTTAAAGGGAGCCGACTGATCGGCTCTCTCCTCATCCCCTTCGTGTTCGTCAATCGCGATAGGCCCTCTCCCATCTCTTCTTCTTCTTCTCTCTCTCTCTCTCTCTCTCTCTCTCTCTCCCTACTTTCTCTTGACTGGTTCTTTCTTTCCACTCGTCCCTCGCTCTCTCGTTTCTGCCATTCTTTTTTTACTCCGTTCTCGCCGGGGATAATCTAATTACGGGACGAGATAACCGAACCCCCTCGAAAACGCGGACGTGCCATTGCTTTCCCATCGTTTTATAAAAGCGCTTCCATCCCCTACTCTTTTCGACGCCGGCTGCTCTCGATGAATTTGAATCGCGCCTTAAGACGCTCGCCTCCCGGAAACGAGTGCCTCTCGCCAGCCTGTAGTACCACTGTTTATTGAAATTGAGGCGCGGACAGGGGGATGGGGACACCCTCACGGAACTTTGTGCATTCGTTTGGATCCTTATTCGACGAAATGGATACCCACCACGACGGTCCGGACGGAGAGCAAAGTGACAACGCTGCCGGCAAGCGGAATCGTAATGGCATCGCACTGTATTAATATTTTGATAGAGGGATCGATACCAGGTTCTTCTGTCGATCCAATTTTTAGCTGGGACAATTTGCTGAAATTATTCGACGCTCTGGGAAATTTGTTGCTGCTGGAGATGCACACTAGTGGAATTAATTCTGGACACTTTGAAATTTTTAATTAAATTTCGCATTTATGCAAATCATCTAATATATTTTATATTCTGATCATTTATATTTTATATTCTAATAATTTATATTTTATATTCTAATCATTCATATTTTATATTCTAATCATTTATATTTTATATTCTAATCATTTATATTTTATATTCTAACCATTTATATTTTATATTCGAATAATTTATATTTTATATTCTAACCATTTATATTTTATATTCTAGTCATTTATATTTTATATTCTAACCATTTATATTTTATATTCTAATCATTGTTTTCTAATTTTAAGGCGTCATTTATATATTTAAAAAAATCAGTAAAAAGAACCATTTACAGCCATATTTTTAATATACAATAAAAATTACTATTTGAACAGCTTTCGAGGTGTTCGAAGACATTTTAGTCGTTATTCATACTTTTAGAAACTTTACTAAGGTCCTAACTTCTGAAAACGATGCCTAAAACAATGATGAAACTGTTTGTAAAGATCTTTGGTTCGAATATTTCTCATTCTAAGACTCGCACTATATCAGTATTTTTAACATATGTCACTAGCTACTTCTCCCGCGAACCTAATTTTAAGATGTGGGTATTTGAAGCGGTTGATAGATTAATTAATAATCGTAGTCGGTTTTGATTGGTTTGTACATTTGATTGGTTTGTATATTTGATTGGTTTGTATATTTGATTGTGGTTTGTATATTTGATTGGTTTGTATATTTGATTGGTTTGTATATTTGATGGGTTTGAAAATATTAGAAGGGGTCATAAGACTGTTTGTAATATAGTGAACCTATGTGTCAGACTGTATTAAACACTGTGAAACTGAAAATTTGCATAACAATCCGCAGTCGTTGTATAACCAATTTACAATAATGACCATAAAATGAAATTTCATTCTCCATTTGATTTCGATCGCCTGAATTGCGCAGCAAAAACGAATATATCCGTCAGTTGCTTAATTAGTTCTTCATTATTATAAACCACCCTTTGGTATTCGTAACAAAAGTTATTTATCATTCATTCGAATGGCATACTGAAATTTTCAATACGCTTTTGATCTTGATACAAAGCGACTGATTTCTATTCGATTTCAATTCCTCCAAACTGAATAACAAAAATTAACGTACGCACGAACAGGCTAATAATTAATACGCGATTATTATGGGATATTGAAATCCACATTGAAACGCGGAGTTTATGAATTTGCGAGAACAATCAATGGTTGAAATTTAATCTAAAGACAATAGAAAGGTTGTTTGGAAAAGGCGAAGCATACAACACACATGTCAAAAGATAAAAATATATTTTCATTTCGCTTCTGTTTCGCATAATTAACTCGACCCTTTTGACGATGAACTGCCCCTTTGTTTGTCAAACAGAACTCATAAGAGAACATAAAATATATGACGTTCGACAAATAAAATATTCAATCCATCGACTTCTTTCTGCGCACAACCGGAAAACAAAGGTATACGGTGCACGGGAAAAGAATAACACAGTGAAACGTATTGCCTCGAGTAAGCAGGCTTTATCGATCTCATTGTAATCGCATCGTCATCGCCGCCATTTCATAAGTCTGGCAGACAGTAAGCGGTATTGCAGCAACGCGCACAGATGCCGATAAATAAACCCCATAATACACCAAAACACGGAAGGACGCTGTCATTTGGTAAAAACGAATGTCCTGACACTAAAAATTTATGGTCCATAATTTCACATTATGTTCAACAGTTATTATCGTATACTCTGAATATACTTAACCGCATAATGTTTTTTACGACAGCTAATTTAATGTGGTACATGTGACAAATGGACTTGGAACACTTTCAAAGTAAAAATTTGTATCGTTCTATTAACCAGCTAATTTCCTTTTTACAAAATCTATGGGGGTTTGAAATATATTTGTTAGAATATGCAACAGACTGAAACATAACGTAGAAATGTAAATATTAAAATTGCTAGCTTGATTTTACTCGAAAATGGACTTGGGCCATTTTCAAAATAAAAATTTGTATCATTCTATTAACCAGCTAATTTCCTTTTTACAAAATCTATGTGATTTTAAATATATTAGTTGAAATTTGCTACAGAATGAAAAGATATCGTAGAAATATAAATATTAAAATTGCTAGTTTGATTTTTCTTGAAAATGGGCTTGGGGTACTTTCAAAATAAAAATTTGCATCATTCTATTAACCAACTAATTTCCTTTTTACAAAATCTATGGGGTTTTGAAATATATTTGTTAGAATATGCAACAGACTGAAACATAACATAGAAATGTAAATATTAAAATTGCTAGCTTGATTTTACTCGAAAATGGACTTGGGCCATTTTCAAAATAAAAATTTGTATCATTCTATTAACCAGCTAATTTCCTTCGTACAAAATCTATGTGATTTTAAATATATTTGTTAGAATTTGCAACAGATTGAAAGGATAACGTAGAAATGTAAATATTAAAATTGCTAGCTTGATTTTTCTCGAAAATGGACTTGGACCACCTTCAAAATAAAAATTAGTATCATTCTATTAACCAGCTAATTTCCTTTTTACAAAACCTTTGTGATTTTAAATATATTAATTGCCATTTGCTACAGAATGAAAAGATATCGTAGAAATATAAATATTAAAATTGCTAGTTTGATTTTTCTTGAAAATGGGCTTGGGGTACTTTCAAAATAAAAATTTGCATCATTCTATTAACCAGCAAATTGCCTTTTTACAAAATCTATGTGATTTTAAATATATTAGTTGCCATTTACTACAGAATGAACAGATAACGTAGAAATGAAAATATGAAAATTGCTAGCTTGATTTTTCTTGAAAATGGGCTTGGGGTACTTTCAAAATAAAAATTTGCATCATTCTATTAACCAACTAATTTCCTTTTTACAAAATCTATGGGGTTTTGAAATATATTTGTTAGAATATGCAACAGACTGAACAGATAACGTAGAAATGTAAATATTAAAATTGCTAGTTTGATTTTTCTTGAAAATGGGCTTGGGGTACTTTCAAAATAAAAATTTGCATCATTCTATTAACCAGCTAATTTCCTTTTTACAAAATCATTGTGATTTTAATATATTAATTACAATTTGCAACAGAACAAAAAGATAACGTAGAAATGTAAATATTAAAATTACTAGCTTGATTTTTCTCGAAAATGGACTTGGACCACCTTCAAAATAAAAATCTGTATTATTTTATTAACCAGCTAATTTCCTTCTTACAAAATCTATGTGATTTTAAATATATTTGTTAGAATTTGCAACAGACTGAAAGGATAACGTAGAAATGTAAATATGAAAATTGCTTGCTTGATTTTTCTTAAAAATGGACCTGGGCCACTTTCAAAATAAAAATTTGTATCATTCTATTAAGCAACTAATTTCCTTCTTACAAAATCTATATGATTTTAAATATATTAGTTACAATTTGCTACAGATGAAAAGATAACGTAGAAATGTAAATATTGAAATTACTAGCTTGATTTTTCCCGAAAATGGACTTGGGCCATTTTCAAAATAAAAATTTGCATCATTCTATTAACCAGCTACTTTCGTTTTTACAAAATCTTTGTGATTTTAAATATATTAGTTACAATTTGCTACTGAAAGAACAGATATCGTAGAAATGTGAATATTAAAATTGCTACCTTGATTTTTCTCTAAAATGGAGTTGGGCCACTTTCAAACTAAACGGCTCAAATATTGTATTTTATAAGTTTCAAGAGCAGCGAAGTGTGCAGCAACGCATACAATTTCACAGTCTAGCGATGAATAAAAGAAGCGAGTCAACAGACAATAAATCACAGCCGCTCGCTGTCTATAGTCAGCGTTACATAGCACCCGCGGTAACAATAGCCAGGAAACGCTGCCCTGTAGTCGGGCAGACTATCGGCGAGATATTGAGTTTATTATTGATAAATCGCGCGATCGAATTACTCGAAAAATTTTTCGTGGATAACTCGTTTCCACTCTCCGGTTTTTACCCGTGGAATCTTCTCGGTGCATGGCGAAATATTGATTAAAAATGCGCCGTGCATTATTCCCCCTCCACTAGACTCGCTCCCTCGGGTGCTGTTGATCAGTTTCTCATTATGTAAAACGGCGTAACAAGAGCAAATTGCGAATTGTAAATTACAACCGTCCCTCGGGACAAGCAAGAAACTTTTCGAGTATCGATTGCCCATCGGAAGCGATTTTTTCCTTCCGCTGAGCGAATATCTCGAAAATCCTAGAGTACACGATCCGTTTGCATTAATATCGAACTGTTTCGATGCAGCTCTAAATTTCATTTATCGATAGACTATAAGCAAAGCCGTACGAACGATATTCGCTAAAGTAAATAAAAGGAGGTATATACATTCACTTCGCAAAAACAATACTGAAAAAATTTTATTTTCGTTAGTTTCAAGTTTTTTTCAAGCTTCCAAGTGTACCGAACTAATTGATACAAATGTCCCATCATTTTCTTTGTCATCATTTTTTGATTCAGTGATAAATAACTTTCGTTTTACTACGTCAATATTAGTTATTTTAAAAAAGTATTCGCCCAATTTATTAGTCGGCGCACGTACTCGCGGCTTGAACACGGACTCTGAATTAGGTGAATACTTTTTTAAAACAGATAATATCGACGTTCTATGTAGAATAAAAGTCATTTTCGTTCTGGATAAAATGATAATCAAGCAAATCATGTGTAAATAAAATGATGGGACGTTCGTATCGATTGGTACACTTGGAAGCTTCAACAAATTTATTACTTTTATTACTCATTGCAATAAAATGTCTAAGAATTACTTTATGGCACATCGATTCGTGATCGCGTTCGATGTTTAAAAATAATTCGTTACCGAATACGATGTTTAAAAATAATTCGATGATCGAATACAATGTTTAAAAATTATACAATGATCGAATACGATGTTTAAAAATTATTCGTGACCGAATACGATGTTTAACAATTATTCGATGATCGAATACGATGATCGAATACAATGTTTAAAAATTATTCGATGATCGAATACGATGTTTAAAAATTATTAGATGATCGAATACGATGTTTAAAAATTATTCAATGATCGAATACGATGTTTAAAAATTATTCAAGGATCGAATACAATGTTTAAAAATTATTCGATGATCGAATACGATGTTTAAAAATTATTAGATGATCGAATACGATGTTTAAAAATTATTCGATGGTCGAATACGATGTTTAAAAATTATTCGAGGATCGAAAACGATGTTTAAAAATTATTCGATGATCGAATACGATGTTTAAAAATTATTCGATGATCGAATACCATGTTTAAAAATTATTGGTGACTGAATACGATGTTTAAAAATTAGTCGATGATCGAATACGATGTTTAAAAATTATTCGATGATCGTATATTACGTTTAAAAATTATTCGTGCCGAATACGATGTTTAAAAATTATTCGATGATCGTATATTACGTTTAAAAATTATTCGTGCCGAATACGATGTTTAAAAATTATTCGTGACCGAATACGATGTTTAGAATACAATTTGGGGAGGTTCTAATTTCTCGCAGCGTGTTGTATACTATTATTTTTCTCGTTCGTTTAAATTAGATAGCATATTTCGCGGTATCTCTGTATTTTGCAACGTATCTTCGAAACAACGTTGACCATTGCTTTTAATGTACTGGAAAGGGGATGTGAGGATTCTCAGGATCTTCCATCGAGGTTCACCGCGACTCAGTTAAGGTTTTAAGTATATGTCCTCCGTTGTAAGGCGTTCCTCTTCCCCGTTCCGGGCACTAATCCAAAATTAAGATTAAATCTCGACGAGCTTCCTCCTCTCTGTTTCCAGAACTCGAAGAAGCTGCACGTGTGGGAGAACAACGAGGCCGTTTCGGAAATCATCGCCGAGAAATCGCAGCCGCTGGTACGTCGTTTCAAAGTACCGGTGCCTGGTGGGTTCAAAGCTCGAGTTCGACTACTGATCCCGCCTGATGCCGATCTATCCGGCGCTACCAAATACCCTATGCTGATCTTCGTGTGAGTACCTTGCTCTAATTTACACTAGTTTAATTACTCCCGAAAAACGTTGATTAGATCGTCCTTGTCGGCCAGTGTATCCGCCATTTTGTTGGCGCTTGGACGACATTTTGTTGCTGTACCATTGTGTGAACGCTTGATCATTTATTCCTGACATTACATTTACTATCAGAACTGTTTTAATAATATACAGATGAGTTTAGTTTTAGTCTTGAAGGTGTCTTCTTAGTATATTGTGAGTTTTGATGATAGATAAAAATTGACTGCATTTATTGCAAGAAAATTAATAACACATTCAATGCCATTTTCTAACGGAAAATGAATAACACGTTCAGTGCTACTTTCTAACAGAACATTAATAACACGTTCAGTGCTATTTTCTTACAGAAAATTAATAACACGTTCAGTGCTATTTTCTTACAGAAAATTAATAACACATTCATTGTTATTTTCTAACAGAAAATTAATAACACATTCAGTGCTATTTTCTGTTGTTCAGTGCTATTTTCTGTTGTTCAGTGCTATTTTCTGTTGTTGAGTACTATTTTCTGTTGTTCAGTGCTATTTTTTGTTGTTCAGTGCTATTTTCTGTTGTTCAGTGCTATTTTTTGTTGTTCAGTGCTATTT
Organism: Lasioglossum figueresi; assembly: GCA_028455805.1. Taxonomy (NCBI): domain Eukaryota; kingdom Metazoa; phylum Arthropoda; class Insecta; order Hymenoptera; family Halictidae; genus Lasioglossum; species Lasioglossum figueresi. The sequence goes on from CM052197.1 coordinate 3,581,305, forward strand.
TCTGTTGTTCAGTGCTAATTTCTGTTGTTCAGTGCTATTTTCTGTTGTTCAGTGCTTTTTTCTAACAGAAAATTAATAACACGTTGATTGCCATTTTCTAACAGAAAATTAATAATACGTTCATTGCCATTTTCTAACAGAAAATTAATAACACGTTCATTGCCATTTTCTAACAGAAAATTAATAACACGTTCAGTGCCATTTTCCAACAGAAAATTAATAACACATTCAGTGCAATTTCCTGTTAGAAAATTAATAACCCGTTCAATGCCACTTTTCTAACAGAAAATTAATAACATGTTCAGTGCAATTTTCTGTTAGAAAATTAATAACACGTTCAATGCCACTTTTCTAACAGAAAATTAATAACATGTCAGTGCCATTTTCTAACAGAAAATTAATAACACGTTCACTGCTGAGCACCGGCGAAGCAAATGTTTATAACGCCCCACGTCAATAACAAAATAACAGACTCCATTGGTCACAGTAACGCGAAAGGTCCACTTTTTCGTTTCCATTCTCGCTCCATCGACGCGGTTGACGACACCGCATAATTAATCACGGAAACCGGGCTGTAACAGTAATTGCGCGGCTTTATAAATAATTCATTGTTTACAATTATTCCGGTATTAGCAACATCAGTGGATTTACGAGTTAATTAAATGATACTCGGCGCGTGCGCGCGGTTTTCCACGGGTTTTTCCAGCGAATTTTGTAATCACCGTGTGGAAAATCGATGCTCCCGGATGACTGTAAAGAATCGTCATTGTTTCGCGGGATGATTTGTGTCGTTGGCTCCCTGTTGTTCGGGAATGACGAAAATCTCGTGAACGACCGAGACGCGCGAGCGGTGATCGTAATAATCGCGTAAAATTTATACGGCGGATAAATACGGGATACTCTGTAGAAATTTATACGAGTCGCGCGGGGCACCGCAAATTTAAACGTTTTCGATGCAAATGAACGATCGTCTCTTGTCAGGTGGCAACAATCAGACGGGAACATTCCGGGGGCCATTCCTTATTCACTCGGCATCGTCACGATCGGGAATTTATACCGCGGATCACAAAGCAGTTTCGCTGTTTATCCGCGATTATAAATATTTATAAGGTCAGCTCGATGCTCCGCGATACGTTCGATTCATCATCCGGATCTTTCAGCAACCGTCTTTCCTCTGACTGCACGGAAATGCAGTCCAAATGCACTCCGAACGCAACCCCGCTGCACTGCGAATTATCAGGCTGCTGTATTATAAAATGTCGGATCTTTAACCTCTTGCCGTATCATTTCCTTTACAGTGATTAAAAACGTCTTTATCCCGAGAAACGCACAGATCGAATTGAGTAACCTCCTTCTGTTTCGAAGTCGGTTAAAAATCTCGCAGAAGAGAAAAGAAAATTTATATTTTTTGTATGATTACATTTATTTCAATGCTTAAACATTGATTACGAACGAATCGAATTTCATTTCATTTAGAAAGAACGGCGTAACGTTCATATTTGTTAGACTTTGTTTAAAATCTTCGTCGCGAGTCTGGCTCGTTAAAATACGGCAAGGGGTTAATAATAACGTGAAACAAACTTACAATCCTATTGTATTTCTTTCAACATCAACAATTTTAAAGGTCTTTGTAAAAATCAATGAGTTCGTCAGTTTGGATAAAAATCGATAGTTTAGTTTATATTTCTATTTATATAGACAATTACCCAATTGACAAAAACCCAATAGCACACGATACAAGCGAGATTATTGCAAAGTTCATTTTGAAAGACGCAGCACCTAGCAAAATTAGTTCGGAACCCTTTGCGAATCTAAAATCACCGTCTTTCCCGATATCGGCTCTTAGACGTCGGTGCACGGGCCACGTTAATTAACGTAATGGCCCGTACATTCTCCTCCTCGACGGAATAAAATCGGCGAACGAATATTTTTTCAATTGCGTCGATAGAGTCTGCTCCGCGGATAAAGGATATTTAATGGCGCCTGATTTCGCCGGGCGCCTGCCTTTGTTTCGTTAGACGTTATTTTTCATATGCAAATACCAAGAGCCGGCCGTATGAATACGCTTTAATGTCTCCGCGGAGCGGATACGAATTATTCGGCGAGGGTAAAGCTAGAAAAAGAGAAAAGAAAAAGGAAGGAAAGGAAAAGAGCGAGGCAAGGCGGGAAAAGGATAGAAAACGGCAGCGAGCGTCGGCATCCCCCGTCAGCCGCAGCTATATCATTTATCAAAAAGTTTTTGCGAGCCTCTATTCTATTAAAAGGTGTCGCGAAACGTCGGGAATATCGCCGCGAAATTCATTCGCCTCTATGTAAACGAGCGTCGTGGATTTTTATCGCGTCGGCCTCGCGATTAATTCCCTTCGAGAAATGAATATTAACGGGTCGCATCGACGACGATCCGCGATATTAGTTGAATTTAGAAAGAAAAGGAAAGAAGAAGAAGAGGAGGAGAACGCGAAGGATGATTACCGAGAGATTTATGTGCGTTTTCCTCACTTCTTTTACCGTAATTTTCTCGATTTTTCCTCGGGAAATAATTAATTATCGGTGATACAGAAACGCTCCACCTCGCTGCGCAGTTGCACTGCGCATAAACATGGCCGCCGTTCGTACTTCTGAAAAAAAGTTCCTTCTGCTAACTTGAAAAATTCATTTTATTTCCGTTCATGTGAGAAACCCTGATTAATTTGTTTAAACGGTAGTCCTGAGTATTTGAATTTCTAATATCAATCATTCAGAGTCGACAATAATTCAAACTTCTAATGAGAAATTGCAGATCTTGATGTAAAGAGTAAGACAAATCCTTTTAGAAAAATTGTACTCGTTGAACTATCGTATATTCTGAAATATTGCTGATGATTTGCTAGAATTAAACAGTTTCTAAAATGTTTCTTCACATCTATTAGCTAATATTAAAATCCATTTCACCTCTTTCACCAATATAACACGTTATCCAATCTGCGGAAACATCAGCCGAAAGTGTTTAACGAATCCCTTCGTCACCGATTCGTCATATTCGACACGGAATCGTCGAATTCGTAAAAACGAGAGGACAGTCGAACAGTGTGGAAACGACAAAGGATCCAGGAGAGAGATTTGTGTATACGCAAGTGGCTTCCTGGCTTCTTTTTCCATTATTTCCCGGGGATTTCTCGTCGGATGATTGAAAACGGCGTGGCTGAAATGAAAAGTAAAAAAGAAATTCCGTCGGTTAATTCGTCGAACGGATGATCGATCGTTTAAACGAAACCCAAAGGAACTAATTACGCTGCGGCAACGACGCGGTATATACACGCGTTTTCATTTAATTTTCATGGATACCCGGTTGTGCAAATATAAGCGGACTAATGCAATTAAATCCGGAAATTGAAAACGACCATTCTTCCGAGCCCCAGCAGTGACAACACTTGATGGCGCTTCGAAGTTTGCTTCTAAATCGAGCCGAGCTGATCCGCTAATGGATAGTCTCTTATTTGATCGGCCATGCAACATTCACGGATCACCCTAATTTTATTTTACGATTATCTTCGGATCGACCGCCGATTTTGTCGAAATAGACTCGCCATTTTAATTTTTAAGCGAAATTTATATTCAAGCTCGGTATATGTGGGTGAAAAATCTCAATTATCTTAAACAAACGTCAGACAATTATGAAACACATATTGGTCTACATTTTGCAATTAATTTTGCTATCTAATTTTACTCTGGGTGGTTAAAATTATTTAAAAACCATTTAAAAATTCTTTTTCCCTTGACATACGAAGGAGATATTTTTCCGTACCAACTTGTAATTATTATAAATTATTCGGGATTTTTCATACTATCAATTTAACCTCTTAATTGCGGAATTAAGTTTTAAAAATCCCCGACTGAGTGCGGAATTAAAATCAAGCAATGGCGAATATACACGTCGAACGCAGAGCAAATGGTTCTATTATAAATTTTACGAGAAAACGAGGAAGGATTACATTTTATTTGAGAAAAAATTAACAATTCATTCTTGAAAAGGTTATTGTTATTGTACCGCAATGGAGTTCTGGATTGACGTGTATACACGTCGAACGCAGTTAACTGGTTAAGAAGAAATCTCTAAAATATATAAAATATACTTAAAAATAATATTATACAAAGTACCAATAAGAAATCCCGAGGTCCCCTAAAGGATGTCGATTGTTTCGCGTTCGTATGCCGATGGTTAACCTTGCAGAGATGATTAAGACGGAATTTATGAATCGTTGTTCGTTAATGGAGCAGGGGCTACAGCGAATTTGATTCCCGTTTCAGATATGGCGGTCCAGATACGTACCAAGTGACCCAGAAGTTCAACATCGACTGGGGCACGTATTTGGTAACGAATAAGAGCATCATTTACGCGACCATCGACGGCCGTGGTTCCGGTTTAATGGACAACGGGATGCTGTTTGCCGGATACCGGAAACTGGGTACCGTGGAGATCGCCGATCAGATTAACGTTACCAGGTGAGTCACACCCGCTCGAGAAGTAAAAGAAACTTCTCTCCGGACGTTTGCATATTCCGATACAGTCCGTCGGACTACCGTTCTCTTCTTTCGCCTGGTCTCAAGTACGGATAGAATTCTAATTTTACGGCGGGTTCCGTGCACAACGGGCCATGCAAATTCCGTGTCCCAATTCGACAGGTTCTCCGTTACAGGGCCGACCGGGTCCGAAATAATTCTCTGTCCAGGAAAAGTGAATTATAAAGGCATTATGGATGCCATTTAAACTTCTCGCGCGTCCCATCGGTAAACACAATGTGTACCCTTCCCCGGCGAATCGTAATTCTCCGACGAAGACTGGCTAACAAATATCCTTGGCATTTGGTTCGCTCTTTCGAATCGTTTACGCAATGATTAATTCATTTTACGTCCCCTTGAAAATACAGAATAGGCTGTGAATTCGATGCATTTACGGCAAAACTATGGAACGGTAGAATAATAGAAATTTTAAAATGTCAATAATTATTATCCAGTTATTCTTACGAGATTCCAGTACCATTGTTATCGATGCAGAGCATTTGGATTTTGCATAGGATTGCTGGATTGGTAGAACAAAAGTGGATTTCTGCGGTTTTCAAATAAAATTTCGGTCGTCCGTAATTCCTTCTTCATTCGCGTTTGTGAGCCACGAGATCATTTCAACGGCGGAACACGATTTTCATTTCCACGTTCCGTCTGTGTCCGAACAAAAGCGAGTTTCGAAGTGGACACAGTTGGCGGCACGTGCGCGCGCGCGCATATCGATACTTTAATGGTAAAATATGCCAGCGCGTCGGCCATTCTGCTTACATACGCGCGGATGATTAATTCCTAATACACGGACAATAAACCGGCACGCGATTTTTCAGTCAATTCGAAAACCGCCGAGCTCGGTAAAATACATTCCAGTGGACGAACTTCCGGCGCGGCCGTTTTGTTTCTCGCGCGCTCGAACGGAAAAAAATTGCGTCCCAGTTCCGCCGGCAGTAGTTCGCCGATTAAAATGCAAATAGATCAGAATGTTATAGTTTCATTGTGTTATGGGCGTCCGGGTTCTGATCGCGACACCCGCTCCCCTAATTCCTTCCGTCAAAGCCCATTTACATACAGAATGTGTGCCGGGCGTAATTTACCGAATGTCCCCGTCGCCGGTTCGATTTTAAATGCAAAAAGACGCGTCCGTCTGGCTTGTTAGCCTGTATGCATTTTTAATGGCCGTACGTCAACAAAAGAACACGGATTTATATTTATGCGGGACGGTGCTCGCGATCACGAGCGGATCCGATCTCGATACAAAAACGACGGTCGAGAGATAACGTAATTTATAACGTTCCTCGTAAAACTACTCTTCATACGTTTTTCTCGACGCTCTTCCTCAAACTCTCGCGCAATTTATTCGACGGGATACCTCGACTCCGACACGGTAGATATTTATTCCATTTTATTTACTGTAAATTGTTCGAGAGGCAGATTCCCGGCGACACGGCGCGGAAATTGTGCTATCCAACATGGCCGACGATCGACGTGACGAACGTGAACCAAATTCCATTTGCAACGCTCTCGGTCTTTATCTTTTCGTCGATTTTATACGGTACTTCAACCATTGCGATGTTTATTTAGCGAGATTATAGGGAAATGTGGTACAAGTTGATAAAACTGAGGATTTATGTAAATCATTAGGAACAGAGATTTCAGTGAACACAGTAAAGGTTGTCTTCCAATATGGCCAACAGTCAATATGCGACTAACCTCATTATAGCTTGATGTATAGTGTTCTCACAGCTAGTCTCCACATCTTTCTCTTCCTTTTTCAAC
>CM052197.1:3595603-3617248 GCA_028455805.1 Lasioglossum figueresi
CGTTTAATTAATTATCCGCGCAGATCGAAAATTTGCAGCGCAGTTTTTATTCCAAGAGTTGTTTGAGCAAGAAAATGCTTCGGTCAATATTGATGCGACGATACAATATTTAATTGTAATTAAACCACACAATTCCGGTACCGCACAGCTTTTGTTTGCAGTAATATGATTAAATTACATTTCCACTAATAAAACGGCAGCTAGTGTCTTTATTTTTTTTCAGGGAATCGATTGCATCAAATTCTCTCCAAATTTTCGTTACGATCGTTTTCGCCCTAATTATGCATCTGTTTTTAAAGATACGTCAAATATCTTAAGAATATAATTGTCTTGTATATCGTCGGGAGTAAAGCGTTTAATTAATTACCCTCGCAGATTGAAAATTTGCACCGCCGTTTTCATTCCAAGAGTTGTTTGAGCAAGAAAATGCTTCGGCCAATGTTGATGCAACGATACAATATTTAATTGTAATTAAACCAAACAATTCCGGTACCGCACAGCTTTTGTGTGCAGTAAGACAATTAAATTACATTTCCACTAATAAAACGGCAGCTAGTGTCTTTATTTTTTTCTAGAGAAACGATTGCATCAAATTCTTTCCTAATTTTCGTTACGATCGTTTTCGCCCTAATTATGCATCTGTTTTTAAAGATACGTCAAATGTCTTAAGAATATAATTGTTCTGGTGACGCAACTTGTATACATTTGAATCTTTGATCTCATTTATTAATTTTTTTCTTTCTCTAAAGCGTTGAATATCGTAAATGGAGACTGAAAAATTCAGCACGATTTCATTATACGAGAACGTTCGTTCGAATGAAACGGTGGTTCGCAACAAAACCGAACGTCGTAAATATGGTAAATTTGCTTTTCATTAAAACGATGTGGAATAATACGAATTCGAGGTGGAAATTTTCGATCGGCGTCACTGCCCGGCGCATAAAGTATATCGCAGTCGACTGAGAATCGAGCAACCCCGGAATGCCTGAGATATTCGACTGTCACGGAATAATTGATTTTCGATAACACGCGCCTTTGCTTTTCGCTGGTAAAACACAAAACCGCGATGTGAACGATGGGACAGCTCATGTGTCACCGTCGAGTCGATCGCGATCGGTCCAAACGGGTTTTTGTTGCTCTCCTGGCCAGCCGGAACGAAAATTGTTGTATCGAAACTGCGCCGCGCAATGTTTACGCGAGTTAATGAACAACTGTTTAAAATTAATTATCACGACAATTTATGCGCCAGTGTAACATCGCGAGTTATGGGGAAATCAAACGACGCTCGTTCCCGACGAATTATTCGAGCGTTCGTGTAAATTTGAAAATTTCCGTCGTGTCATTTCTTTGTCGATGTCGCAGATTTTTCGAAAATTAACCCTCTTTTGCATGAATTTTTCTGACGAGTTGAAAAATATTTACAGTGCTCTTCACTTGATTAGCCTCGGTTGAAAATTTTACAGGATGGTCCATTTATCTTTAGACAGTCAATTATTACGGAAACCACAGCAGGAATATGAAAAAATGTTTTATATAAAATATTCTTCATACGAAGGGGCACATTTAATGGCGCTATGCACATTTTTCCATAATGGCCCTTTAAAGGTCAGATGAAGGGCAACTTCATTTTTTCAAATGGAGATCCATATTTTTTATTTTATATTCTTAGACTACATCGAAAAATAATAATATTTCGTATAAAATATTTTTCCAGACTGATTTTGAAGAGAATCGAATTCTTTCTCGACGTCATTCATTTGTTATTTGGAGTATTCGAGGCTATTCAAGTGAACAGCACTGTATATGCCTGTTAGTCTACTTAAAAATGAGCGTGGTCATGAAATAAATGATAAAATATTATTTATCGCATTTCATGTCTGTTCCTGTATGGGAACTTTATACATATACGGTTTTATTCGTAAGCGCAATGTTCCCGCTTCGAACCAACATGCTGAGTCTTCTCAGTATTGTCTACTTAATTTGCTATAGAACATTTGAAATACAATTCCCCAATTGGGAACGGAATGCGATAGAGGTTTAAATTTGAAGCAAAAACGAACGGGATGACGTGAATCTACGTGAAGAAAGATACGTCGAAAATATGAAATAACATTTATTATACGATTTTTTTTTGTTTCCTAGTAAAACGTGTTCGAAAATTGGCAAAGCACGCGTGATATTGTCTGACCATAACCGAGCGTGTTTCCCCTTCGTGAGAATTACACTTCCATGCAAACTGAATATGCGAATTCGATTTTACGGTACATTTGTGGAGAAGAATTTTCCATACTATTTTATTGTTTTACGAGCTCGCCAATATTCTCGCACACGGCCGCGTTGTGTAGAGCAATCTGCGGTTGTATTATAACAAAGATTGATAACACATGAAAAAATACGTGGAAAATATCGAGTCCAAAGTACGAGCAAAATACGTTCGAAGCTCAGGTTGCGAATCGAGAAAGAAAAAGCAATTATGATTATTTTTATGCAAAATCAAAATTGTCTACATAATTGCAAGGAACACCGCGCAGAAATTTCTTTCGTTTAAAAACTTCGATAAGCTGTAAACAATACATTCTTCATACTTGAAACTTTTTAATTCTAAAATCTGCTGTGTAATAATTACACTGTAAATTTTATATATAATTATAAATTATTATGTATAATTTAAAACAGTGTAGGTATTAAAAAGATTCAAGGCTACCAGTGTATTAGTTTCACCTTAATAATATAATTAAAAAAAGAATGAAATTTTTATTTGGCACCTGTCTTGCAATCGATGCAAACGTTTTTTACTTCGCGAGACGCTGGGGTCGCGAATCTCGGTTGAGAATCGAGAAAGAAAAAGCAATTATGATGATTTTTGTGCAAAATCAAAATTGTACGAGCAAAATACGTTCGAACAGCTTTTCTTTGATGAAAAATATTTAAAACACTACTGCGCGCGCGGCTCGTCTGACCACGGCTGTCTGAATCTCCTTAGAAATTACTTGTGCGCGCACACTGAATATTCAAACTCACTTTTTCGCGAAAACGAAAGCTCGCAGGAAAAAAATTTATTCTACATTTCCAATTCCTACACTCGCGCAAAATCGCTCTGCTCTTCGTCCAACTAGCGCCGAAACGCCATATGCAGTGTTTCTCTAAATTCAATCACAAAATTATTGACCTACTAGACTGCGGATATTTATGCATTTCTAAAGAAACTGTCTGGGTGAAATATAAAACGGTAAAAAGGAAGAAACATTTATGAATATCCTAATGTTGTTTTTAATATGATAAAATCATGTTTTTCGTTAATAACTCCTTAACCAAGCCACGTTCACCATTTCTGCAAAAGAAAATGTTGCTTCAAATGATCTCAGGAACCTTTTCCGGATGTTGAAGGAATTTCGAGACACCATGTATATATACACACATATAGATTAGGTATATAAAAACTCGCGCGTATTCGAATGAAACGTTGCGTAAAAATTTCGAAACAATCGGTGAAGAACTTTCGGAGATTTAAGATTTTGAGCGAACGAACATTTACATTTTTATTTATATACATATAAAAACTCGCGCGTATTCGAATGCAACGTTGCGTAAAAATTTCGAAGCAATCGTTGAAGAACTTTCGAAGATTTAAGATTTTGAGCGAACGAACATTTCCATTTTTATTTATATAGCTGAAGATCCGCATTCTGTTGCTTCGGAAAATTGTCAAAATTGAATGCCCTCCAATTTCACGCGATTGAAACGTGAATAATTATTGACGACGTAATATTTATAATAGTGAAAAACTATAAAACGTGAGCTCTGAAGTCTGCCGTTTAACCGACAGCGATGGACTGGTTGTTAAAAGGAAAACTGGTTGTGCAGAGTCAAAGGGACGAAGTTTAATGGTTTACAGAGGCTGCGCGACACTTATCTCTGCTAATGGAATTTATTCAAAGTCGAAGACAATACGAGGTATCGCTGAGAAGTCAATTCCTTCGCGTGCAACAGCCTCGATCCTTTGAATAACGGAACAAATCAGCGGAACGAGAGACGAGTAGGAGATAGTAGAAAGAGGGAAATAGAGAGAGAGAGAGAGGAAAAGAAAAAAGGAAAAATCGAAGACGGGGAATGTGTACACGCCATTGCTTCGGCTCTGGTTCGATCGATTCAATTATTGTCGGAATGTTGTAGCAGTTGGCTGCGCTCGGGCTTCGAGATATCAGATTTATCAGGCCGATAAGGAGTCATCGGTCGAAATCGAGTCTCGGGCATTCAGACGTTCCGCCGTCGTCGACGATGCACATTTTTAACGCTGCTACGTTTTTCCCTTCTTCGAGGAACTCTCGAGTACCCATTCCCGCTGATCGATCGCGGATTCCTCGTTTTTCTCCTCCTGCAACATTGTCTCGACGCCGATCGGGGTCGTCGAACCAGCTTATTTATAATTCCGTCATTTTTTTATTGAAATATCGACTAGCCTCCGAGTAGTTAATTTTATTTATACAATGTAAATTCAGTGGGAGGAAAAACTCGCATGAATATTAAAGGAAACACGCACGAAAACCGTATGCGTTGCAGAAAATAAATTAAATGTTTACTGTGTCCACCATTGTTAATGTTTAAATACACCTTTAAGGTGAGCTTCGAACATGCGAGAATTTAATTAACACGAGAAGTTGTGTAAGAAATTGTGAATCATTTCTCAGTTCGAAGGATTTCATATATAATAATTTAATTGCAGTAGAACCTCGATAATCGAGACCCGAGGTACATAATTGAAATGTACATTATATACCAAAATGAATTTTTTATTTTCGAAAATTTATTTACCTTCATAATATACAGGGTGAGTCGGGAGGAACGGACGAAACTTCTGGAGTGGATTGTACACAGGAAAATAATGTAAAATCACTTATATGTTCTTATCCGATTTTCATTTATTTTCATTTTATAGCGTGATTGCAATTAAACAAAATTTCATGCATTAACATTGTCGGTTATCGTATTCTTATTTTAATAAATGTTCGAAAATACCGCCATCGATCTCTAAACATTTTCGTCTTCGTCTACGAAGGGCGGCTGTTGCTCTGCAGATTGAAAAAATAAAAATAAATTTTATTTATACAATGTAAATTCAGCGGGGAAAAACTCGTATGAATATTAAAGGAAACACGCACGAAAACCGTATGCGTTGCAGAAAATAAATTAAATGGTTACTGTGTCCACCATTGTTAATGTTTAAATACACCTTTAAGGCGAGCTTCGAACACGCGAGAATTTAATTAAGACGAGAAGTGTTTAAGAAATTGTGAATCATTTCTCAGTTCGAAGGATTTTATATACGGAATGTTCATTTGAAAACTTTCCAGCCGAATATCTCGGAAAGTATGAAAGATTTTTAAAAAGTGTAAAACACGTGTCCAAAGATTTCGAGGGGGAAAGTGGGTGGCAGTATCAGTTTTTTATTTTAATAGCGTTTTTAATGTCATTTGAAGGTCAACTTTGTTTTTTTCAATTGGAAACCTATATTTTTTATTATGGGATCTCAGAATGCAAATAAATACACGAACAGTATAAAGTAGGGTGTCCCGAAAATGTACTTCCTCGAAAGGGGAAACATTTTCGCAAAGAAAAGAGTTACTTCGAATGGCTTCAGAAATCGCCTGTTTCGAGGAAGTACAACAATTGCTAGACACCCCGTACGAGGAGATCGTGAGTACCACTTTCTTCCAAAGACGTTCGTGACGATTCACGCAGAAAAATGTATTAATTATGTTAATTAACTAGCGCGCAAAAAGGGTGGGCAAGTGCGTCGACGGATTAAGCCGTCTGTTTCGTGCCCGGTTCGTTCGAATAAATTATGTAAATATTATAAACGAGCTTATGTAAAATACAGGAAAATAAATAGCTTCGCGAGAAGCTGCGGTCGCGAATCTCGGTTGAGAATCGAGAAAGAAAAAGCAATTATGATGATTTTTATGCAAAATCAAAATTGTCTACATAATTGCAAGGAACAGCGCGCAGAAATTTCTTTCGTTTAAAAATTTCAATAAGCTGAAAACAATACATTCTTAATACTTGAAATTTTAAGGTTATAAAATCCGCTGTGTAATAATTACACTGTAAATTTTATATATAATTAAATATTATTATGTATAATTTGAAACAGTGTAGGTATTAAAAAGATTTAAAGCCACCAGTGTATTAGTTTCACCTTAATAATATAATTAAAAGAAGAATGAAATTTTGATTTGTCTCCTGTCTCTTGCAATCGATGCAAATATTTTTTAATTCGCGAGAAGCTGGGGTCGCGAATCTCGGTTGCGAATCGAGAAAGAAAAAGCAATTATGATGATTTTTATACAAACTCAAAATTGTCTACATAATTGCAAGGAACACCGCGCAGAAATTTTGTTGTCGTTTAAAAACTTCAATAAGCTGAAAACAATACATTCTTGATACTTGACATTTTTGAATCATTACACAGCGGATTTTATATATAATTATATATTATTATGTATAATTTAAAACACCGTAGGTATTAAAAAGATTTAAAGCCACCAGTGAATTAGTTTCACCTTAATAATATAATTAAAAGAAGAATGAAATTTTGATTTGTCTCCTGTCTTGCAATCGATGCAAGAATTTTTTATTTTGCATAAAGATCCGCACATAAAATTTTTATAAACGTCCAAAATCCGTTTTCGAAAAAGAGAATTCGGTTTTCCGGTTCGCGTGTGCCAGGCTGATAAATCTGTCCAGCTCGAGCCAAGACGGTTTCCCCCATGTTATTTCCCGTGAAATACACCGTGGAACCTGGAATTTACAGTGAACATTCGCAAGTTTAATTATCAGAGGGAGATGGTAACTGCGGAAAAATTGCGAACGCAAAGCATTAATCTTGCTCGCGGTGTATAAACTCGATATTAAATGTTTATCAAACGGAGAGAGGATACTTTCGTAATGGCCGTCGCGCATCATCCGGTGACGTCAACGGCGAGAAATAATTCGATCCTCTCGCGAGGTTTTTCTTCGCAATTTTCATGCGCGCGGCTGTAAGTCACGCGTTCCCCTGCTGCGAGATATTACGGTTCAAAGTTCGAAACATCAATATACGCCGCCGCGCGCCGGTTGGATTCATTGCATTCGTGTTTTGGAAGGCGAGGGATTTCCTTTAACGCGTTTCTTTTCGCGAATTCGCTATTCGGCAACACAATCTCCATCGGGGTGGCAGTAAACTCAAATTTTCTGGGAACGTGACTTATCTCGCGCCTGTCTCGCGATCGCGAATTTGCGGGTCGGTACAATATTAACGTGTTCGCTGTCGGGACATCTGTACGGAGGAAAATACGGATATTCGCATTTGCTAAACATTTTTCTGCTCGCGTTCTCTCGGTCACCGCGCGCTGTCTCGCGAAAGACATTAACCAAGCGCAACACGCCGATTTTAAACAAATTTATGCAGGATATATGCAGCGATGTTCACTTCATTCGCCTCGGGTGAAAATATACAGCAGCGCACAAAAGTTTAAGACGCTCTAAAACAGACGATAACTATTTTAATATTGTACTATACGATTTGAACCCTCTTAGGAAGCTAGAACAGTTACTTTCCTACAGGATGAGAAAAGAAATTTTTTCAAAAATTGCAAAAAAGATACTAAAAGTCGCATTTTCAACGTTTTTTTTTTCTATTTTAAAAAATACGTTCTCAAATTTTCATTGTTCGAAAAATGAAAAAATTGTTTTTATCATTTAACAATAATTATTCAAGGGGATTGTTCCCGCCCCCTTAATCCTGTATATTATTCTGTATAAATTTCATTAAAATCGGCGTGTAAACACTTTGGTGACTCTGAGTCACTCCTCGACTGCAAATGATTAATTAATTTTGCTACGCGATCTGAACGTTTCTAAAATGACGAGGCTGTTACCATATACATGTGCTAGTTCGTGATGGAAAGTCGAAAACAATCAATTCTCAGGTCCCAGCACAGAAAGTCCTCGAGACTTGCGGTTTTTTTTGAAAACACAAGTCAGTTCAGCATTTTGAACAACTTTGAACGTCGGTGGTCGGACGAAATTGAATGACAAAAGTCGCGAGTGAAGCGTTTTAATGAAAATGTTACTTTGAGGTAGCCCGAGAACGTAAAGGGTGGACGAAAGCCGCATAGCCGGGGTGGACAAGAGCAACAAATAGAACAAGAACAACAAATAGAACAAGAGCTCTCGCTGGTCAAAGAAATCGTAACTTGCTAATTCCGGCAACGAACAAAAGGACCCGCGCGATTTGTTCCGGTGAATTTAGCACGGCCGGGACCCTGTGGGAGGTCGGATTAAAGTACGCGGTCGTAAGCGTCTTCGAAACGAGAAGAAACACTCACGGCAATTGGCGCAGCGGCCCGTTAAACCGGAAACGAACGGTTCCTCCGGCGGCGTTCTCCTTGTCCGCTATAAATCATCGGGGGCAAACATTTTATTAAAACCGCTTATTCACAAGCCGGCGCGAAAATGATTCGATCATTTTTCACGTCGTCCGCGAACGGGTATACGGCGGAATTTCATCGTTGTTTCCCCGTTTTACCGCTTTTCCTTCGCCGCTGTTTCCGACCATTGTTGCGTACCATTGCATTGTCGGAAAAGCTTAATATCCCCCGGCGAACGCCTATTATAGGCGACGAACAATTTACCGGCAGCTTTCCCAAATTAATTAACTGTTCTCATTCACGGGAGCAGCGCCATGTTCACGGCGAGCGCCATTTCGCCGTTTTTGGTCAGTTTTTAATATCCTGCAGCACGGTGTCACTGAAAGTCGTTTAAATACACTGCAAATACTCGGCAAATATTCACGGGAGCAGCGCAATGTTCACGGCGGGCGCCATTTTGACGCGTGATTGGCCTCCGGCCACGCGATTTCGCCATTTTTGGTCAGTTTTTAATATCCTGCGGCACCGTGCGATATAAAAATTGTGTAAACACACTACGAATACTCTGTAAATATAGTTAGGTATCTGAATTCCGTTCTCTGAAAGATTTTTTAATGCGTGCGGAGTTTTATTCCGCATAATGATCCGCAGTCTACTTGTAAGTATCTTAATTCAACAACTCGAATTGCTCGTGTTCACAGCGGACGCCATTTTGACGCGAGATTGGCCTGCGGTCGAGTGATTTCGCCATTTTTGGTTAGTTTTTAATATCTTGCGGCACCGTGCGACTTTAAAATAGTGTAAACACACTGCGAATACTCTGTAAATATAGTCAAATATCGGAACATCGTCCTCTGAAAGATTTTTTAATGGCTGCGGAGTTTTATTCCGCAAAATGATCCGCAGTCTGCTTGTAAATATCGCGAACGAAGAGCTCGAATTGCTCGTGTTCACGGCGGGCGCCATTTTGACGCGTGATTGGCATCCGGACGCGCGATTTCGCCATTTTTGGTCAGTTTTTAATATCCTGCAGCACGATGTGACTAAAAGTCGTTTAAATACAATGCAAATACTCTGCAAATATTCACGGGAGCAGCGCAATGTTTACGGCGGTCGCCATTTTGACGCGTGATTGGCCTCTGGCCGCGCGATTTCGCCATTTTTGGTCAGTTTTTAATATCCTGCGGTACAGTGCGACTTTAAAATCGTGTAAACACACTGCGAATACTCTGTAAATATAGTCAGATATCTGAACTTCGTTCTCTGAAAGATTTTTTAATGGCTGCGGATTTTTATTCCGCATAATGATCCGCAGTCTGCTTGTAAGTATCTCGAACGAACAGCTCGAATTGCTCTTACAACAGTCAGGAGACTGGAGAAATAATACAATATCTGAAGGAAATGAATGTTTAAAACACTTGGAACATTACGCTGGTATTAAAAAATTCAGGAACAATGGCCACCGGCAGATTTCAGGCACATCGCGCGGCACCGAACGTTTTCATCGGAGTCTCGAGAAAGTTTGAGCGCGTCTTTCTAATTAAATTCTAGTCGCCGATAACGGTTTCGATTCATTTGCCCGCCTAGCGAATGCACGGGTGAGTGTTTCCGCTGGCAGAAAACGACCCTCGTCTGTTCTGTAAATATTAATTCGCCGAAAATTAATTGGAGAAAGCCGGCGTATCGGGTCACTTCATAAATAACGCCGTTGCTTCATTAACCCAGTATGCAAACGTTTTCCGGCGAAACGTATCGTGCCGGTCGACCTTAACGCCGTTTTGATTGCCCCCGTTGTGCAAAGTGAGGATGTTAATGGTTTCGGTCTAAAGATACGAATAGAAAAGCGTGATAATTGGTCATTTATTTCGCATCAACGGAATAGTAATTATACAGAGCCACGGTGTTCCTGTGGCAACGAAGAGAAATGAGCGGGGCCGCCTTGATACGGCAACGAATACCTGTGTGTTATGCGTGCGCGTGTGTGTGTGTGTGTACAGGGGAGAAAAGTATAAAGATGGAAAGGTCAGGGTAAAATAAATAGAAGGGGACGTAGAGAGTGGTTGGGCGTGCACGACAGTAATTAACCTTATAATTAACCCGATTTACAGATTCAATTTACACGGAGCGGTTCATGGGTTTGCCGACGGTCGAGGACAATTTCCACGGATACGAGCAGGGCCAACTGCTCAACAAGGTAGACAATATTAAAACGAAGATGTACTACTTGATCCACGGGACTTTGGACGACAACGTGCACTATCAGCAATCTCTGCTGCTCGCCAAGGTACTCGAGCAGAAGGACATACTGTTTAGACAACAGGTAAACCAACGTTCACTTTACAATTAACATTAACCCGCTTGCGTGACCTCCATTCTCTTTGGGAAACCGCCGTCAGGAAATCGTTCGGGAGACCATAAGTCTGATAATAATCACAGCATCTAACTTTGAACCTTCGTTGCACCTCACTTTTCGAGAAACTTGATTTTTTAAATAGAAGAAAGACTTCAAACACCTGCCGTAACATTTCTTTTACAGTTACAGTGATTAAAAGAACGCCTTTTTAATGCAGAAAAATGTCGTAGAAGGGAAAAGAAAATGTATATTTTTTGTATGGTTACACTTATTTTTAATGCTTAAACATTGATTACAAATATGTTTCATCTAAAATGAAACGCGTAATATTCATATTTGTTAAACTTTGTTAAAAATCTTCGAAGACTAAGAATTTTATTGGCCTTAATTAATTAGGCTGGATGGACCTTTCTCGCAATAAAAGGTGTCTGTAGGCTCTAAATTACAACAGTACATTTATCAATAGCATTACGAATGTTTAAGGATCTTTAAATAATTTTAAACGAGAGCAAGCTTCATCTAACTTCGAACCTTGATCGCACTCGGTTTTCGAGAAACATAATTTTAAAAAGAAAGGCTGGATGGCCTATTTTTGCATAGAAAGAGTCTGTAGGCTCTAAAATGCAACAGTACATTTTAAACGAGACCAAGTATCCTGAACATTTTACAATTTATTCTGGGTAAATAATGTGTACGTATTTATAATAATTATATATAAGAAAAATCATAAGGACGATCTTTAATGTCTTTCGTTGCTGCAGTGATGATAGAAATTGTTTGAGAGAGATAACGGACTGTAATTGTTCGCGTTGGGATTTTGAACAGGCGTTTCAGAATTTGGATTTTTCTGTTGCAGACATACACGGACGAAGATCACGGGATCGCGCAATCTCGGGCCCACTTGTACCACTCGTTGGAGAACTTTTTGGACGAGTGTTTCGAGGCGTCATGATCGCAGAGATCGACGTGAACCGACAATCTAGATCCTCCGCATCACCTGCCTCACATTCCACCTGTAAATACCCCGTCACGTGTACATACTCGATGTACAATATGTAATATGAAGCGTTAGTGTATATAATCGAGGGAGAACCGAAACTAGGTACACTCGACGCAAACAGTCGGAAAGAAACGAAAGAAAAAGAAGAAGAAGAAGATGAGAAACAAGAAGAAGATGAGAAATGTGTCCCCCTGCGGTTCGTCGTAAAGATTCGGAACCCTGAAGATGAAAGCTGTATTCGAGTCGTTTTTTATTGACACAGAGTAGATATAGATACTGTTATCAAACTTGAAACTCCCGTTTTCGAGCGAGGATATAATTGTTCCGTGTGACGCGCTGCAAATTTTGGATTCAAATCGGACAGGTGTTCGCGGTCACTTTCACCGGGCTTCCCCCGTTTAGGTAACTACCAGGTGGCTCGATCTCTCGACTAAACGTTCAAACTAATCGATAACTACCCCTAGAGGAAACTATTCGATCGAAATTACAAGTATAACTCCTAAAAACATTATTTTTATCGATACGTTGACCGTCGTGTTACTCGAAATTATTTTCGCAGATCTAAAAGTTCATTTTTTAACTAATAAATTGCGTTCGTACCATATTCGCTTACGATCTGCGAAACGCGGAATGGTTCAAGGCGAAATTACTACGAGAAGTTCTAACTTCTTTGTTTTTATTTGACTAAATAAATTGAAGGGTTTGCAGCCACAAGAAATCGATGTATATTTTAGTTTTTAATGGCTCCAACGAGTACTTGCCATTTTTTTCTGGATTGGCACAGAATTCATTTTACTATGATTTTATCGGATTGTCGGAGCTGCCGAATCGACGGTCAACGTGTTAGAAATGAAAAATAATATTGTATATAATGTTAGACGCGTACAGCAGAAGACTTACCGATATTTTAGAAAGATATTAACCAAATGATAAATATCCTCGTCCTTTTGCCAAATAGAATGTATACATTCTAATGTCCACCGTCATGTAAAAATGATAAAAACAACCTAAATAGCGTAACAAAGCGTTAGAACGCATTCGAGATTGCCAAAAAATTGTCTTCAACGCTTGGGGATGATCAAACCCATCCTCGAATCAGTGTCAAATATTTCCATCCCATATTTTACAAACAGAAGCGATCGCACCAATATTTCTATTAATATCTTTTTATATTCAACAAGTATTGTCGTCGCATTTGCTTCCGATTAATGAAAACATCTTCCACGTCGAGTGTGTGAATAGCTATATAATTAGACTGCGGATTTTATACATAAATTTGAAACGATGAAAAGATCAAGAAAGATTGTACCTCGTTCAAATTGTTAAAGGAACAGTCAAATTTCGATTTGCCTTGCGTTTCTCGGAAAATTTTGATTTTCCAGTCTAGCTAGAACGACGAAAGCTTGATTTAGTTGATCGAATGTTTTCTCCAGTGGCGTAGGACACACTGGAGGCCAAACAGAGAGGCAAGCTAATGGTAAATTAAGAATCGGACGTACAATGACGGTGGTCTCGAACAGCCGAACGATTTTCTGCCCCCCAAAAACAGCGCGAGCCAACATCGTGTTGAAGAGGAAATTTTTAATAACATTACGAGAGAGAATGGTAACGAATAATCAGGGCTAGAAGAACATTATTTTCTGAGAACATTGTAAAGTTATTACTGGCTTATGGAAATATTTATTAGAAACGATTTAACAGGATCTGTTGATAAATGTCTTAAACGTAATTATCGAAACAAGGATACGTGTACTTCAAATTTCATAGATCACCTAAGAGACCTACGTTCAGAAATTCCCCACCATTGTTTGAGCCGACTATACCTAACACCTGTTAAGAGGAACGACGAACTGGTCGGTAGGATTTTTTTAGAATATTTTTTCAACGGTGACCAGTTCGTTCGTTCGTCCGTCGAAGGCCTAACGGACCTGACATAATAAATCTTTATAAACAATGAGCGCACGTAGAAGGAATATTACGTCGTGTAAGATCCCCTAACGGCGTCGAGAACAAACATGATCGCTCTTTTATTGTAATAATATAAAAAGAACATGTTCCTCTTGCGTTTTGATCGTTATTTTTTCATTATGCGAGGCATGCGTGATTTTCGAGTGAACAAATGGTTAATAGTAACTCCGAGAAATGTTTATAAGAAAACTATCCTGCAAGAAAGGATCTGGGGATTCGATCTCCATTGATATTGTTGATAATATTCTCTTTTATTTCGTTCATAAATTATGGGTGATGGTTAACGATTAATATTAGCAAAGCTTTTGTTACTGTAGTTGTTTTTGGTGATACGCATTTTTTCCTCGCGTTGCAATAATTATGTTACGTTATCGTGGAATTATATAACGAGTTTGTACGATCTATAAGATCGCAAAAAAAAATGAACGTTATTTACGTATAAACAAATAAACCTTATCGTGTTATTTTTACTAATATTACAGGAAAGAACCTCTCTATCACAGTTTAAGATTTCCTCCTTGTGTATATATAAGTTGCTGAGCTGGTTGTTAAAAATTCCTCTATATAACTATTTCTCTTTACATTATTATTAAAGAAGAATAATAATAATATTGCTACTAACGCTAACGGTTAAGTGTATTTGTAGCATAAGCGATGTACTAACAAACTCTTTAAATACAAATGATTTTATAATGGAAGGACCACTGTAATGGTTTCAAGAACAAGGATCAAGAAAAAAACAAAATCTTCTCGAAAAACTAATTGTTATAAACTTTAATTCCGACGTATTGTACAAAATATTTAACCGAGTATATACAACTAAGAAAAAACATAAGTAAAGGTACCCCCAAACCATGCATAATTAGGTTTAAAGGTATAAATGATAACCCAACGGTATCGTTAAGTTACTATTGTCCCATTCGTTGATATTTGTTGAATGTATCGTGAATAAAGCTCTATGTTTTATTAACACAGAGTGTTCATGTTTCAACAGCTGTTCAACAACTTTTATATCTTTGCCAACGAGAGAGTGCACGATGTGTATGCGTTATGAGTTCTCCGTCTCTTTGTATCTGAAGAAAAAAAACAAAGTATTAAATGTTTGTGAATAGCCCCTGTTTCTAAATACCTTTACATACACTACTGTGCGAAAGAAAGAAGCACCCAGTATAAATATAAGATATAATGAGACAAATAATATCTTTATGTAGAAATTATATTGTACAATGATTGATTTATTTCATTTAAAGTATTAGATAATCCGCAATAACACATATTCTTAAAACTATTCAATTAAACAGTGAAACCCTTTTTCAAAATTTACTGTGTTTTTATTTGAATTTGTATGCTTTTCTATTAAATATGGCCGAGAGCGTCTTTCTTTTGCACAGCAGTGTACATAGAACGTCGGTACACATATGCAATTATTGAGAAATACATACTTGCACTTGGTGCAGGTATAGAAAACAGTCTGCCCTTCATCAGCAGATCTCAACTGCAAAGTGGCGTACGACATCTTTTCATTTTGGCACTGTGGACATTTTCTTTCGACGATAGGACCTTCTGCCTCTTCCTTTTCGTCGTCTTTGTGCTTCGAAGATTTATACGAGTTAGTTTCGTTAAAACGAATCGTATAAGACATTGCCATGTCTCCAAAAGCTGAAAACAATACGTAACATGAATGCTACAGGTGTGAGGGAACCCGCAAACATCGAGTCGAGACAGGTTCTTGAAAATTTAGAAATTTTTGAGAATACTAGGGATTCCAGAGCATTTTCTCCAATCCTCAAGGAGTCTTGAAAGTTCTCACAAATTCCGATAGACTCGAGAACTCCGAAATTTCAAGAACATTTGATAAACTAGAATTACAACTCAATTAAAATATTGAAAAGCACCTTCAGGACCCCATTCGCGTTTACAAGCATAACAAATTACGTTTCCTGTGTTATCCAGCAAAGGTAATATTGACCCACAATCGGAGCAAAATCCAGGTGTGCTTATAAAAGACACAGTATCGTTATTACTTGACATTGTTTGGCCACATTCAATGCAGATGACAACAGTACACGTGCTCAGAAGTAAAGAGAGTTCAACCTTAAACTGGCGAAGTATGAGACCAGACACTCGCCGTAAAAATAAAAGCCGACGCACACTAGACCGCACTACACACTGATATTTATACTATGGATACGAGATTCCCATAAACCAGCCGTACAGCGGTTGAAACGAATTGAAAAGGACTTTGGGTGCCACCGCCCCCATAGTTCGATCGATGTATTAAAGGAAATAGCACGAAGCTTGAAAGTATGGTTTATAAGAACACCGTCGAGATACCTCGTCTGTGATAAGAGACTAAAAGAATAGTGCAGTATCTGTGATTGTAAGCAGGAACGCCGCATTACTTTTTGAGCCTTTCAAATTTGTTTTCATGATCTTCTTCTGGTAAATACGAAAATCCCATACTCTAAATGCAGTTATATTGGCGGGAATGTACCGAAACAATCTGTTCCGGACAAAAAGACTCCAGGACGTGTTCTACGAGTTACAAAATATACACAAATCAGACAAATACACATGTTATACATTAATTTTTCAGAATCAAATCATACCCGGTTTTTAAAATTGTGACTGAAATCGCCGCGCATGCACGTGAAATCTTCCACCAATATCTCTGCTCTGGTTGGTGGCGTGGCAAAGCGGCGAGCTCCGCGGGGCGAAGGGAAGTTCATGTTTATAGTACACACGTCGAACTGTGGCGGCGCATCATGTCAAAGCCTTCTTCAAATCGTTGCAAGCACTCCAATCTATAGTATATACAGATTCACATTAGTGCGACCGTGCTGCCCTCTTAAACGAGGGCAGATTTGAGGGGCGGCCTGCCCTAACATCTGCCGGCTACCGGCTCTTTCTGCCAGCAGAAAGCGAGACATCTGCGGACGCAGATGTCCGTCCAAAATTGACCATTTTGCTTACTGGGTATATATAAAATATATGTATATTTATGATTCGTAAAAGTATTTATATATTTATATTATTTTTCTTTTCCAGTTCCGGTGTAACACGTATAAAATAGAAAACGCTCTTCATAGTTTAGGAAGCTCAAATGTATCACCCTGTAAATCGTAGATTCGTTTCACGGCATCCAACATAATATACATTTCTTTGCACTGCACTGGCACCTTGCAGTATAAAACTTGAACCATTGCAAATAGGTCAAAAACCATTTGAGGATTGTCAGCCACGTTACCCTCGTAAAGGATGTCTTTAGCATAGCAAACTAATTTCTGTAACATCTGCGTAACTGCTACCTTGTTACGACTATGTCTGACCAAAGTCTACAATCAAACATGTAAAGATTAAAATTTTATCAACTAATAACTTTCAGATTTTAATTGGACTATTGAACTGCTTACTAGATATGGCTTCATGTCGTAATGCAATGGCCAGTCTTCTTGGCACGGTAAACAATCGCAGATAAATTTGAAGTGTTTCTCAAGCTGCTTTTGCCTTTCTTCTTTCGGAGCAAGGCCATAGTAGAAACCATAATTGTCAAATATCTTGAGAAGTATAATTAACATTGATAAATTACGATAATGTAATTTTCTTATGAATCGTTGTATGTATTATTACTAGACTGTGGATCTTTATGCAAAATAAAAATTGTCTTCATCTATTGCAAGAAATAGAAACCAAATTGAATGTTATTTCTTCCCATAATGATTTTAATAGAGAAATCATATATGAACATCTTCAATTTGTAAAATTTTTCAACAATTTGGAATTTCAACTACTCAGTTTTGCTATAAAAGCATAAAGATCCGCAGTCTAATTATCATATACCTGTTCGCCTGACTCAATAGGATATATGGCTATCACCGCCACCTCCTTATTCCGTGAAATCCTTCTTATGTTTTGAGCGCAACTGTGATTTAGCAAACTGCAAAACGGCAGTACACATACACCATGGTCAACAAAATCGAGGTTGCTCATCTCCAGGGACTGTAACTATCGATTTCATTGTTATGCCTTAAATTTTGTACTAATAAGAGATTATTAGATCGAATCATTTTTCTAGCATCAGATGATTTACAGGCGTCATTACAATTTCTTAGCGAAAGCAGAAATTATTTATGACTCGACCTAATAAATTACTACAGTTTTTATGCATTCGTTTCTTTTGCAACATACAGCATGGCAATTCATAGGAATCATTTGTTCGTGTCTTAACAGGAGACCACCGAAAAATGTGACATCTGGGTTCGACCTCAATAGAGACCAATTTTTCTCCAACGGAGTACCGAACATGTTAGTGCACGTAGCCAGGAAATACAAAATGAAACAAGAATCTAAGGATTTTCTTGTCAAATCGTCGACCGAACGTTTTTCTGTATTGGTTACGAGACTTAATAGACTTCTGTACTCATCGCTTTCGAACGTGCCAGTCTTAGAGAAGCCTTTCGTACGAGGATCTGAAAATGTTTAATCGGAATTAGTACTGTACGTATTTGCAGTCCTAATAGAAAACGACAGTTCCTATGTTTAGAAAAATCTACACACAACAGCGATTCTCATTATAGTTACCATCATGACCGTCAACTTCTACCAACTCTTTTCTTATAGCATCTATACTACTTTGTTTTACAGCCTGTAGAGCTATTCTTAAGGCAAATAAGTATCCTTGATCGACATTCATATTCACTAAAGAAGGATATACTGCGCATTCCACGTCATGATACTTCTCCCATTCCTCGACTCTACATTCTTCGGAGCAATACATCGCGTAAGTGCAACTATTGCAGGGTATAATGGCCCAGCATATTTTTAAGCAATGCGAGCAGCAGTGATTTTGCAGAGTTTCGCTATGCAACAATGTTGAATAAGCTTTCTCCAAGGCAATTGTTTCTCCAACCTTTATATTACGAACAGCCACAACATGCCTACCGTAATCTTTGCTATACTGTATGCTTATCGCATCCGACGCGCATGGAATCTCTCTGTTGTAAGACGTCAGTTTAAAAGGACAAAGATTGTCAGGTAATTTTGTCCTATCAATGTTAATAGAAAGTCTTTGTAGCAGCAAAGCGTTTGAACATGCAGTTCTTCTGGCATGTACTTTGGATTTTAAACTGTCCGGATACGGTAACGCTAAC
Source organism: Lasioglossum figueresi (assembly GCA_028455805.1). Classification (NCBI taxonomy): domain Eukaryota; kingdom Metazoa; phylum Arthropoda; class Insecta; order Hymenoptera; family Halictidae; genus Lasioglossum; species Lasioglossum figueresi. The sequence continues at coordinate 3,614,483 of CM052197.1, forward strand.
GCTCTATCTATATCTTCTATGGATTCTTCGTATTTACGCAACTTCTGCAAAACTGCGGATCTATTGGCGTACGATATCGCAAGCAGTTTGGATGAACACGGCGCATTAGCTATACTCTGAGTATACAGTTTCAATGCCTCTACGCACTTGGTACGTGTCAACGGGATGGAAACAAATATCCTGTTAGCCTGCATTCTCAATTCTTCAGACTTCTTATCATTTTTGAGATCATAATGTACTTCTGGAATTAAATCATAATCTGACATGTGGGATAAGGTAAGTTTTATTCTCTCTTCGTCTGTGCATAATCTTTCGAATTCAACAGTTATTTTGTCGAGTAAATCCGCACATAGATCCATTTTTGATTTCTCCATTTCTCTGAAAATTAATACTGTGCAGGTGACAACAGATAGCACCAGAGAGGACATAAGAGTATATACTCACACCTTACACCCGAGGTCTTTTTGCAACCACTTTTGTCAGTACAGACAGAAATAAAGAATACCCAGGTCTAGCTCGACACAGAACCTATGCCTACGCCAGGCACTGATAGGCATTGATAGGCACTGATAATGGCGCGGTGGTGTATACTTGGCTTCATATAAGAACAGATTTACTACCGGTCGAATTTAAGACTTTACTGCGCAAAATGACTCTAACGGATCTCGTTCATTGGCTAATCCCCTGCTCGTACTCCGCCGACCGCGCAACCATTGGCTGACGTGCAACGACATGCGCGAAACAGGTACGGTCTTATATGGAGTCAAGCACTGTGCATTATACAGGCGTTCTAACATCCGTTCCTCGCCGAACTGCGTCGAATAACGTTTCGCTACGATATTTATTCGATTGTCTGTTTCTGAATCAAGCATTCCGATAATCTGAAACCTGAATGAGTCTTCGAGAGACCCTAACAAAGTGAAGAGTTCCGTCCCGCAGAGAGGCCTACCGTCAAGAAACCTCGGAACAACCTGTATCCCGAAGACGAGCTCATCGGTCGCCTGAGAGAGGAAGCGCCAACCAAAGCAGAATTCCAAAATTCTCCTTTACACGTGGAGAAAATATAGGCTTCTCTGGTATCTCCATCTTTTCCTCAGGATGTAAGTTGTCAGAATGTTTGGTTGGTGACCTGCGATCGGCGGGGATAAATGGTTTCGGCTCTGGCCATTCGATCTCTCCCTCAGGATATAAATTGTCCCTTGGTTTCTTGACATCATCCCAGTCGCCCTTCTTCGAAGATTTCTGCTTCGGACGACTTGCAAAGTCCCTTTCCGGTTTCAAATTGCCCTTTGGCTTCGTCACTACAGATCTCCTTCAGGTTTCAGATGATCCGAATGCTTCGTTGGAATTCTATCCGCCTATCAGACGTTCGAGAAGGTCCGCGATCTCGAACCGGAGAATTCGTCCGGAATCGCCGCGATCCTCGATCAGGTTTCGACAACTTCTGAGTGTCGGCGAGCGAACGTATTCGAGAGAACAAGCGAGTCGTGGAACAGGTCTAAGGGTACGCCGCACAGTGGATCTGACGTTCGACGATTCTGGTGACGTCAGAGGCATCGGTACGACATTTCAACTGTGTGGGTAGGCCCGTCTGTGAGACCCTTCTAGTTCCGTTTGACGTCGACCGACAGAACGGCCGTCGCGCGATACATATAAATATTTTGGTGCGGCGTTCACTTCAAACAATTTTCATGCCGCCAATTTTGAAGTAAACGCATTTTTAAAGACGGGTCCGTAAAGAGGACACTTCGGACGAGATACTCGTCGGTGGTGGAACTTTTAGCGATGTGGTATTTCAGATCACTGTAAGTTCCACGTTATTCCTGTGCCCACCTGTGCTCACTTAGCTAAGTTGCAACACAAAGCGGCGTGTCAGAGGGAGATAGATTTTACAGCGATGTAAGACTCTCTGAGCCAGTCAACAAGTACAATACGAACATTTTGTGTGTGAATCTACAATTAATAAATAAAGACATTGCAATACAAAACATATCTGTATATATATTTACAGATACTTATTGAACCACCAATCTTTCCCGAACGTCCGACTTATCGTAGAGTTATTCTACTGACAGCAGAGTTATTCTACTAGTCTACGTGGTCTTACTGGTAATCAGCCAATCATCGGTCACCCATAGCTTGCCCAACCCTCTGCTCGTAACACAGTTAACGTATTCCTTATAAACGTTTAGAATATAAGTTGCACATGACTTATTATAATTGTACGATACAAGCTATGTATAAATCTGCAATGAATAAATAAAGAAAAAAATAAAAAGAAATATCTGCGTATGTATTTATTCAACCAACCATTTTTCCCGCACGTACCACTTCCCGTATGCCCGTCTACCTTCTTCTTGAGTTACTGCATTGATTTATAATTGTTAATAATAGCGAAACCTTCAAAAACAAAAATTATCATGCTGACTGACTTGCCGTTGCGTTGCACTACTTGAATCTGGATACCTCCTTCTATAATTTCTAAATTTTTCGAGCGTCTGGCTTGCCGTCGACTTGTACTACTGAAAATCCGGATACCTCCTTCGATATCATGTTCTCCTGATACAAGTTATATTTTAGAGATTTTCGAAAATTTTCAACAATTTTCGACCGTCTGACTTGACGTTGACTTGAACTACTGAATTTTCGAAATTTTTCGAGCGGCTGGCGTGACGTTGAGTTGTACTACTGAAAATCCGGATACCTCCTTCGATATCATGGTCTCCTAATACAAAGTTAATTTCCGGGATTTTCGAAAAATTTTCG
>CM052197.1:3617348-3631548 GCA_028455805.1 Lasioglossum figueresi
TTCTAAATTTTTTTCGAGCGTCTGGCTTGCCGTTGACTTGTACTACTGAAAATCCGGATACCTCCTTCGATATCATGTTCTCCTGATACAAAGTCGAAAAATGGTCGAAAATTTTTAGGATCCCCGAAAATTGAAATTGTATTAGGGGAACATGATATCAAAGGAGGTATCCGGATTTTCAGTAGTACAAGTCAACGTCGAGCCAGCTGCTCGAAAAATTTCGGAAATTAAGTAGTTCAACTCAACGTCAAGTCAGACGGTCGAAAAATCCCGAAAAATTTTCGAAAATCCTGAAAATTAACTTTGTATTAGGAGAATATGATATCGAAGGAGGTATCCGGATTTTCAGTAGTACAAGTCAACGTCGAGCCAGCCGCTCGAAAAATTTCGGAAATTAAGTAGTTCAACTCAACGTCAAGTCAGACGGTCGAAAAATCCCGGAAAATTTTCGAAAATCCCGGAGATTAACTTTGTATTAGGAGAACATGATATCGAAGGAGGTGGCACGAAATTCAGTAGTGCAACTCAACGTCGTGCGAGGCGGTCGAAAATGTTTAGAAAACGTAAACTAATATTCTCTTATTACAAAACTTAGGTTTGTCGAATTTAAATAATTTTGCTTTACTTCAAATTTTCGAAGATGTTTATCTAATTCTACTATCGCATATTCGTGTACTTATAGGGAAGGGACAAGAAAGAACACATTAATTTTTGTAACTAATATTCTTTATTTTTCACCAAAAGATTACAACATTAAATGTGTATCGTAACGAGATGAGACGGAGGTGTTTGGCAGGATAGCGCTGACGTAGGGTACGAATGTCCATGCGAATACGAATGTAGGTAACTGTTCCCTTGACAGCGGCAGTTAATTTTTATTTGAATCAGCGTAGTCGTCGTGAAATTTTGCATCGGAGACGAGTGTAACTTACTGCTTACCGAAGTGCTAGGAACAGAATGGAACACAATTAGCATACGATAGTTACATAGACATTGGGGAAAGATACAGAACGTTAGTAGCTGTAGACATTGGGGAAAGTGACAGAACCTTAGTGACCCGATTCTCATTACCATCGACAAAATGCTATTGAAGACTGCCAGCCCCTGTGCTATTCAGTGATACCAGTAAGTGGGCGCGGGGATAACGTGGAACTTACAGTGTTCTGAAACACCACATCGCTAGAAGTTCCACCATCGACGAAAATAGTATGTAAATACGGCGGAGAATATAACATTTAATAATAATCGATATGGTTTCGTGATGATTCGCCTTCTCACCGATGCGTCGCGACGAGAATCTCGTCAGTGATCTTCTGCACCGACGGAATTCCGTCGGTGGCCTTTTGTTTCTCTGGCTGGAGCCAGAGTATATCTTAGAGGGCGTAACAGAACACCGTGATTAAATATTCGGGTGACAGGAACTCCCATAAGGCTGGACATCTTTAACAGTCTCTCGTCGGTGCCGTGACTATCGATAAAATAGGAATTTACATTATCGGCAACGCTTCATCCTTGAAAAATATCTACTGTCGGTAACGCTACATCCTTGAAAATATCGACGGTCGGTAACGCTACATCCTTGAAATCTCGACTGTCGGTAACGCTACATCCTTGAAAATATCGACTGTCGGTAACGCTACATTCTTGAAAATATCGACTGTCGGTAACATTTGGCTAACAGTTTGAGCGTTCTGCTGCTACGTGGAACGGCGCTGCGTTGAAATTTCACGGCACAGATAAATCGTGCCGTGTTTCATATCGCATCTTATGAAAAGCGCGGCACGAGTCATTCGCGCGAATGTTCGACATCAATTGAACGCTAATTTTCAATTATTTCAATTATTTCACCATTTCGTGAAACGTATTCCTGTATATACAGGCAGAGAGTGAAGGGCTGGACGTCTACAGCCTTTCGAATATCATTTTTTTATTAACGTTTTGTCAGTTACAATTTTGATTACATACATATAATGTGGATTCTTCTTTAAACACATGTCGCTATGATACAAATGACGAGGATAAAAATTTGGAGTGCGTAAAAATGTAATTAGATGACAATTCTTTTTTTTGTTTGTTTGCTTTCTTTCATCCCTCTCTCTTTCTCTCTGTCGCTCTCACCCTCGCACACACTCTCTCGTTCTCCCTTTCATTCTTTTCTCTCTCGCTCTCCTTCTCTCTCTCTCTCTCTCACTCTTTCTCTCGCTTTCTCGTTCTCTCCCTTATTACTTCATTGGTCATGGCGATGGGCCAACTTTGAATGTATATTAATATAATATACCGAGCTGGCCCATGTCCACTAAAAAGGGGCGGGGGGTAAAGTGTAATTAATCTCTTGATTGCGATTCTCTTTACTCTCTTACATCGTCCCTAATTCGCTAATATTTTGTGTTTCTCTTTCATTTTGTTTCTCTTCGTCCTTTATACACTAGATCGATGCGCGTTCGTCGCTCGAAACTGGTCCGGTGTTTTTAGCGATCGATCGGCACGCTGATCGAGAACCTCAATGTTATCTTACACACACCGACCACGTAGGCACGGATTAGTGCCAAATTCAGAGGACAGGATATTTACAGGTGTGAAACGGGAACGGCTTAGCACGGCTTCGACACTCTCTCATCCCTCTCATCCCTCTTTTTCGCTTCGATACTCCCCTCGAGCTCTCTCATTCACTCCCAGATATTCATTTGTTGCGTATAAAATGTAAATCAACAATATCGTAGAACTTGGCGACTACTCTACAGATCAATCAATTTTCAATCTACCGCGAGTAACGATCATTTAGAACACAGGATTGCTTCGAAAAGTTTGAGACAACGTTACCGATTTATATGCAACAATGTGCCGGGCTGAAACGACGAAGAGTCCTCTTGGTCCCGGCTCCGAGAGGGGGGAAGGTAAACTAAGCTTCAGTCTTTCCTCTCCGTCGCAATCTAATCTCGCAAAAATTACGTTTCAACTTCCCCCCTCGAAAGCGCGCGGAACTGAGGAATTCTCTCTCGACGTTCACCCAGAGCCGGATTAAGCCCAGTAGCGGAAGTAGCAAATGCTACGGGCCCCGCGCTTGCAGCAGAAAAAGCCCTGGCAACTATTAACAGATATTTCTGCTCGAAAAAAAGATCCTTCATTGTGTTTTGTTTTATCATCGTGCAAAACCTAGGGCCCGCAGGAAACATTTGCTAAGGGCTCCGCGCTAGCTTAACCCGGCCCTGCGTCCACCGGAATCATACTTACAAACACTCGCAAAAAGATCAGCTTCGCCGAACCGTTCGCTGATCGAAAGCTTTTGTTCCGATTTGTTCGCTGATCGAATTCGGCGAGCAACGAGGGGTTTCGAATCGCGTTCACGACCATACGATCCATCCGGGGGAAGATCTATCCGAGGATCCGCGGGAGAGAAAGACAAGATGGCGACCGAGATACCGCGCGACGAGAATGGGGAGTAGCAGGGAGGAGGAAAGAGGATTCGGTCCTCTGAACTTGGAACGTTATCAGCCTCGGCGTTCTGCTGTCTCCGACCGGATGGAATCGAACGCTGATCACGGTTAAGGTATCGCGGTACCGCCTCGTCGATCTCGATCACGATTTCTCTGGATCGTCGCTCTCGGCTCGAGTCTATGGGACACATCTTCCGGTTGCTCGGCTGCTCAGTCCAAAGGCCGCAAATAACACTTTTCTTTTTAATCGAGTGTGCACCGTAACTCCTGCGTTATCCCTGAGCCAAAATCTACTTGGGACCTTTCTGACTCAGGACCGAAACCTCTCTCTCGCTCTTCGACGCTCTCCCTCTCTTTCACGAACGTGATCGCTTCCGTGTTGGTCGACAGTCGCTGTGGACGGAAAGGAATTTGATCTTTTCTCCGCTCTGCCTACGGGGAAACTCGTCGGAGAAGAAATCTTTAGTTTCGTTCGTAGGAACTCTCTGCGTCGGAGCGGAAAGGACAGGGTCTGTTGCTCGCGTAGCGACCCGTCTTCGTCGCGCGAGGACGCGAGAGGATCGCGTCGCTTCGCGCGCAAAAGATTGCGAGAATCTCGGTCGTGCGTTTGCGAACATCGCGCCAAAGATTTCCTTCGCGAGGATTGCTGGGAGGATCGACAGAGGGGATGACGGGGGAGCAAAGGGAACCGTGGTCGCGTTCGAGTGAAGAAAAGACGGATAATCGATCGACGAGGAGCACCGGATTCCCGAGAACTTGACTCGAATGACTCCTGGGATCCCTGTCGAAGAGGTCAGCTGTCTTTCGCCGTGTCCTCTCTCTCTCTCTCTCTCCCTTCTCCTTTTTACACAAGTTTAAAAACTAATTTGTAGCATTCTCTCGGGGAGCCTGGACGAGGACGCGACTGTTCTCGAGTGCGTGTTTTTCTCTCGACGTCGCGGTTCTTCGTCGCCGCGTTAGCGTCTCGCTCTCGGTTTCTCGACGAATCTCTCGACGAATCTCTCGACGAATCTCTCGACGAATCTCTCGACGAGTCTCTCGCCGCGTCGAGCGCGCGACGCTAACGAGGAAGAACGATGCGAATAAACATTGCTAACGTGTTTCTCGCGCATAACCCCCGAAACGCATCGCCAGGATTCCAGAACGACTCGACGACGCTGCGGAGGCTGACACCGCGGAGCCTGGCTCTTCCGACGATACTTTGGTCTAATTTATTTACAATAATTTCATTCCGGTGGCGGTTCCCCCGCGGGAGAGACGGGAACGATCAACGAAAAGGAAGGTGTGTCCTCGTTCCGTGTATTCCAGGACGACGAACCGATGATCCGAGATCATTCAGGATCCATCTACCGTTGCGTCCATTCCCCGGGCGGTTATTAAAATTTCTTCTGCCTATGTACTCTCTCTGACGCATCTCGTGTCATATCCTTCGTTCTCTTTTCTCTTTCTCTCTCTCACACACACTCTCTCTCTCTCTCTTTCACCCATAGTCGATTAAATTCAATTCACATTATTAGGGTATAATAATTAATTAATTAATTAATTAATTATAATAGTGTCATTATAATTCGTAATAATATACAACATTTGTCAATAGATCATTTATCCTAAAACCCACCGCATCTCTCTCGTTCTCATTCTTACTAGCATTTGCGCTCGCGTATACGTACTCGCACACACACACACACACACACAGAATTTTTTGCGTTTTTTTTCTTCTTCAGACATACAACTTTTGTGTATCTTTTTTTTAATTATATTAGAAATACCACTTTCTCTCTTTCACGCGCGCGCACACGCACACGGAATCTTTCATTCTCATCGTTTCTGTTCGCACACTCTCACGCCGTGGGACTGTACTGGCTTCACGCGTAGCTTATCTATCTAATTCAATGATTTGTAGTTGCAACCGTATCTGTGTCCACTGTGTCTCTGTGTGTGTGTGTATGTGTGTGTACCTCTGTGTATTCACTAATCGTGTGCGAACACGTCTACAATCTTGCGTTCGATTACTCCAGTTCGTTTTCATGTGGAACACAATGTTATTCTGGCACACAAGATGTCCGCTCGACCGCGCACCAAAATGGCCGCCGGTCGATCCTCGACGTTCTCGTAGATCGGAATGGAAAATAATCAACGGTCTCGCCTCTCCTCGATTTATTCATTTATTTCCGAACACCTGTTATCTATACGTATCTGTCGTGATTGTTTGTGTGCGTGTCTGTATGTCTCTACCTGATGACGCGTAGTGCATGACGAGTGTGTGTATACGATGACTTTGTACATGTTCGAAGAAAATTCTATCCTTCACCAGAGGCGCGCGTCCAAAGTGGAACCAACCGAAAAAGCGCAGAGTTCATGGACGTGATGAAACGCCGACGTTCGTGCCCCTCTTTTTCTCTATCTCTCACTCTCGCTCTTTTACACTTTTCATTATCTTCACCCCCGTCGTGACCCTACATTTCCCGTCGACCTATCGATCCTCCGCAAACAGTCATACTTTTCGTTCCCCAAACCTACGCCAGCCACTCTCTCTCTCTCTCTCTATTTCTCTCTGCGCAAACGCTCGACGACGACGCGAACCGATACAGGCGCAACGACTTCGAGCCGTTCTATTCGATCGTTTCTTTCCCGATTAACAAATTCCAGCAGGATCGAAGCTCGAACCGGTCCCAGGATCCTTCAATTTCGATTCTCCAGTTCGGTCGAAGATTAATAGGCTCTGTACAACATCACGGAATCTGAAGAATGGATCCGAATCGGTCTACTCCGATCGTGTCTCGTTCGATGAACAATTTTGATACAACTCTTTACGAATTTCTTTGTTAATCACGATCGACGCTGGATAGAAAATTGATCAACCTCGAGTTCAAGGTTGAAGATCTGTGCTCAAGGTTGAAGATTTGTGTTCAAGTTCGTATGATTTTTTTGGAAGATCCATTGGATGTCCATCGATAGCGTTTCGTTCGGTGAACAATTTCGATAGACTTCTTTTGAATGAATCACGATCGACGCTGGCTAGAAAATTGTCCAAGATTTAGTTCAACAAGGTCGAAGATCTGTGTTCAAGTTCGTATGATCTTTTCCGAAGATCGGTCGACTTGCATAAATCAACAGATCCAATTGATGTACATCGATAGCGTTTCTCTCTCTGAACAATTTCGATAGACTTCTTTATGAACGAATCACGATCGACGCTGCCTCGAAAATTGTTCAACCTCGAGTTCAAGGTTGAAAATCTGTGTTCAACGTTGAAGATCTCTGTTCAAGGTTGAAGATCTCTGTTCAAGGTTGAAGATCTCTGTTCAAGGCTGAAGATCTCTGTTCAAGGTTGAAGATCTCTGTTCAAGGTTGAAGATCTCTGTTCAAGGTTGAAGATCTGTGTTCAAGTTTCTATGATCTTTTTGGAACATCCCATGGATGTCCATCGATAGCGTTTCATTCGGTGAACTAATTCGATAGACTTCTTTACCAACGAATCACGATCGACGCTAGATAGAAAATTTTTCAACCTCGAGTTCGAGGTTCGAGATCTGTATTTAAGTTCGAATGATATTTTTGGAAGATCCAATGGATGTGCATCGATAGAGTTTCGTTCGGTGAACAATTTTGATAGACTTCTTTACAAACGAATCGCCACCATCGACGCTGGCTAGAAAATTGTTCAAGCTTTAGATCAAAGTCGAATATCTGTGTTCAAGTTCGTATGATCTTTTTGGAAGATCCAATGGATGTTCATCGATAGTGTCTCGTTCGATGAAGAATTTTGATACATTTTTTTACGAACGAATCACGATCGACGCTAGCTAGAAAATTGTTCAACCTCGAGTTCAAGGTTCAAGATCTGTGTTCAAGTTCGTACGATCTTTTCGGAAGATCCAATGGATATCCATGATAGCTTTTCGTTCGATGAAGAATTTTGATACACTTCTTTACGAACGAATCACGATCGACGCTGGCTAGAAAATTGTTCAACCTCGAGTTCAAGGTTCAAGATCTGTGTTCAAGTTCGTACGATCTTTTCGGAAGATCCAATGGATATCCATGATAGCTTTTCGTTCGATGAAGAATTTTGATACACTTCTTTACGAACGAATCACGATCGACGCTGGCTAGAAAATTGTTCAACCTCGAGTTCAAGGTTCAAGATCTGTGTTCAAGTTCGTATGATCTTTTTGGAATATCCAATGGATGTCCATCGATAGCTTTTCGTTCGGTGAACAATTTTGATAGACTTCTTTACGAACGAATCACGATCGACGCTGGCTAGAAAATTGTTCAACCTCGAGTTCAAGGTTCAAGATCTGTGTTCAAGTTCGTATGATCTTTTTGGAAGATCGGTCAACTTGGATAAAGCAACAGATCCAATGGATGTCCATCGATAGCGTTTCGTTCGTTGAACAATTCTATGGATCTTGGCAGATCGAGCCGCGATCGATGCCGCGTAGAAAGTCGTTCGAGCTTCGATCTCTGCATCGCGAGACGAGTAACGCGAAAGGAGACGCATACTGTTCGGGAAACGGTAATTGCGAATGGAGTTTCGTATTCGCGATCGGCAAGCAGAGCTCGTACCAACGTCGTGTTTTCCTGGTGACACCAGTCAAGGATGAGAGAAACTAATAAATATATTTATAGCTCTATATGCATATGTATACAATAATATATACGTGTTACGTGTGATGTGATACGTGTCACGATACAACTAGGGCGATGTTCCTTTTCTTACATATTACGATTTAACCGTTATCTACGAGCGACGACTTCGAGGTCGACGAGCAGGCTTTTCACGACTTCCGGAACCCGAAGAAGGGCGTGCGGGGATGTAATAGGACGCTGTCCTGACTTCCTCGCGCTTGACAGTTCCGAGGGGACAGCTGGAAAGGAAAAAAATGGAACAGAGAAGAAAACACAAGAAACAAGAAACGCGCGATGGCTGGTCGTCGAAGATCGCACTCGACTCGAGAAACTCTTGAACCGCGTTCCCAGCTGACCAACTGAAACTCTTTCACTTGGAAACGATCCGGATCACTTCGAACTCAAACAGTTTTCCAAACCTGTTGCGAAATACTAAACATTCCATGGAACTTTCTGTAACAAAAGAAAAGTCCCGATCGTCAGAAATCGTTATCCCGTCTGTCTTTACAAATTTAAATTCTTCACAGATTACAGATGTCGTTCATACCATTTTACAAAATAACGAACAAAATTAAAATAAAATCGCAGATGGGAACGCGGACGAGGAGCACGCTTTCGAACCGCGTCGTGTCAATATAATGCCCCGAGAGCTTGGACAGCTAGAGAAGGAAGAGAACACAACGAGTCACGAGGATTAATACAAAAATAGGAACAAACGTATAAGCATACAATGAGGAACATATACATATATATATACATATATATATATATATCATGTACAAACGTAACGCGCAAGGAACTTCATACTAGAATGATTCTTCACAGTGTTTACGTAAAAATCGGTGCGCCGCGTCGACGTTTCCTCTGGGAAATCTATACGTGTCTCTCTGCACGAGTGCGTGTGGCTGTGTGAACGTGTCCGGGATGTGATGTCGCGTCGATATGGGTATTAAATCATCGCTGCGCGATTTAACCCGATTGCTGCCAGTCCCGGGATAGTATATCTGAGACATGCAAAAACATCAAGGTTCAATGTTTAACGTGTTACGCGAAATAATCGAATCGACCCGTGGCGGTTCTCGCAGCGAACAACCGAGGGGACCGATCGATCTGTTTGGCAGCAAAAGGGTTAAAGCAATAGTCTAGAGACAATTTGAGAGAGTCCGGGGGGCCGCGACGGCGACCAAGACAGCATTGATCGGTGCTGCTACCACGGTGGAAACCAGGAGAATCGGTCACACAATGAATCCGGACGTGGGTACGCGCTGTGCTAAGGGACTTCGGCTGGTCCCAGATGAAACTGGTCGTCGCTCGACCAATTTTTCAATGCTGGAGCAGCTTCTCCGCCCGGTGTTCGCGATCGTCGACCGTCGGTAACAAATGTGACAGCTCGCAAAAACATTACGCTCTTCGTTACAGAAGGTTCAGAGTTCGAGGATTCAGTTCTTATCGATTACAGGACAATCGGGGCCTGTGCGTTGGCGTTCGATCGGGCTCCGCGCTTCGACATCCTCTTCGATTCCATTCGAGACGGTCCCGGTTCCCCTCGCACACCCACATCGATATCTCTCTCTCTCTCTCTCTCTCTCTCTCTCTCTCTCTCTCTCTCTCTCTCTCTCTCTCTCTCACACTCTCTTTCATTCCTCATTCAACCCCGAAACCCCCTCCCATCATTCGACACCTCGCACCCACGCTGTGTATCTCTCTCGCATACGTTTGCACAATAAGTCGTACTTACCATATACCTCTTACAATAACGTTTTTTTTTATATTCATTTATTCTATTAATTATATCAATACTGTTGACGGATAGAGATTCATTCACAGCTCGCACCAGAGCGAATGTGATCGTCTCTGCCGCAGCGCGTGGCCTTTTTTTTTTTTTTTTATTAGCCGTTTTATCGTTTATTTTGCCATTACTCGCTCTTTCTCTCTTTCGCTCGTTCTATCGCTATTGTTCGCATCTTGAAATCTCGACGTGTACACGAGCCCCCAACCCCCGTTTCCCTCGAAAAGACCTATTTTAAACGCACGCCCCCTCCCCCCTCCCCACCCTCCCAAAAACCAACCGTTCTCGTTTGCGTTACTCCGTTTAATTATACTCATTGTCCGTAGTACGCTGAAAACCGCACAAAATCGACGTGTCGATTACGTTCACCGTTCATTTTATTATTTTGTTTTATCACACGAGCTAAAAGAAAAAAAAAGGAAAAACGCCGGCCTCGTCCTCGTCGCCCCACGGTGTCCCAGAGGAACGCTGGCGTCGATGGGCGCTTCTCGCTTCAATCTCCGGACCCTATTTCTTGTGCTCCCGGGTCGCACACTTCTATCGAATCGACTGTGGATCCTTCAAGATCTCGTCCTCCCGGTGATCCTTCTCTGCCTCGCGTCGGCGACGCCTTCCGGCGGGTTCCGAGGATCGAGGAAACAGGAAAAAGAAAAAGAATCTTCGGCCTCGACGGCGTGTCGGAACGGGTTCTGTCACAGCACACGAGGAAAAAAGACCTTTCGGAATCGGAGAGCAAACTTGGTCGGCAACTCATCGTCGAGAAACGCTTCGGAGACACACGCACACCATACGCGCGCGCCAGTCTATCTATCTCTCTCTCTCTCTCTCTCTCTTTCTTTCGCTCTCGATCTCTCTCTCTCTCTCTCTCTCTTTCTGTCTCATTCATCCACTCTTACACAGACATACTATCTTCTCTCTCTACAACTGTTTTCGTCATTCGTTTTAAAATTCCGAGCCGTGTCCGTGGCGGTGTCCGTCGCGCGTGCAGTTGTTCTCCCCGGAAGCAGCGAAGGATGATATAAATGATGGTGAATAATGACGATCGTCGAGGGGTGCCTCGATCCGATCCAGGTCCGAAGAAGAAGAATTTTAGTCGGTTCTCGAGCAGCGGACATTGTTCGTATTCGTCGTCTACGTCTTCGTCATCGTCGTCGATGCTATATCACTTGTGACCACGCTGGGCTAGGAAGTACTCGATCTGCTGCAGGCAGATCAGCTGCTGCATCAAGCTCTGCAGCGGGTCTTGGCCCTGAGATTGGGGTGCACCGGCTGCGGCGTGTTGCCCTTGCTGGAGCGGCTGCGTCATGCCTCCACCAGTAGGCTGAGTAGCCGGCGGCAGCATCGTGCCGGCTTGGCCCGACTGTTCGGCCAACAATTGTCGCTGGAGCTGTTGCGCTTGGTAATGGGCCACCGCGACCAGCTCCGAGGATTCCATCCCCATGGAAGCCGCGGCGGCTGCGGCAGCCGCGGCGTGGCCTAGCTGCAATTGCTGGTGCTGCTGCGGATGATGGTGCTGATGATGCTGGTGCTGCTGGTGCTGGTGCTGGTGGTCCGCCGGGTGATGGCTCGGCAGGCCGGTTTGATGGCAGGCCATCGGGTGGTGCACGAGCCTACCGGCTGCTGCTCCGGAGCCAGCCGAGGCCAAATAGGCGCCGGGGAGGTTAGGGTTCTCGCCCCGCTAGGGAGCCACGTTCTTGGGCCTGCGCCCCCGTCGCCCCCTGGTGGGGGGGGCGCGGGGACTCCTGGCCTCACTGGCTCACCGCGGGGCTCTTCTTGTCTTGTTGCTGCTGACTGGCGTCCTGCGATCCCTGTACACCCCCTGACGCGCCTCCTTGTCCGCCTTGAACACCCTGCAACAGGGTCACACACGGTTCCCTTAGCACCTACGGTTTTTTTGTTCGCGTTTCTATCTGTCGTCGGTCCTTCTATCGTGTCACTGTTTTTGTCCATCCGACTCGAGCAGTTTCTAGAGAGAGAGTATACACCCGGGCTGTCCAACTCGGGGGCGAGCGAATTCGGGCTTCCTTTTTATATTTTTTCTATTTATCACACACACACGCTCCAGCCACGCTTAGCCGTGACCTCGTTTTTGCTCGGCTCTGCGCTCGAAGGTTGTTCTCGAACCTCTCGCTTTTCCGTTTATTTATATTTATTTATTTATTTTATTTTTTTATTTTTTTTTTTTTTTTTTTTTTACTGTTGCTGTGGCTGTTCGAGTTCTAACGAAGTTCGTTTTCGTGCGCCAGTAACACGCCCACCCGTGGGACAGCACGGGTATACACCTATACGCCTAGCGAGGCCTGCGGATCTAGAGCTCTTTCAGGACACTGCCGGTATAGCCTGGAAAAGCAGAGCAGATCGTTTTTAACATCAGAAAAAGGGGAGACACAAGAGCAATCGAGAGCGAATTCGGGAGAACAGAAGACAGTACGATTTCGTACAATATCGACTATCTATCTCCCTGCGAACACACCACCTACTCTGCTTGACCTAGCCACCAATCTAGGAGATAATTGAAGGATCAATTACCTGACTACCAGGTCCTCCCTGTGGCGGGCCGGGACCGCGATCTGGCGGCCAAGAGTTGCCCGGTGTCGGCTCCGAATGGAACTGATGGGGGTGCGGAGGTGGTCCACCAGAGGTATCGTGACTATGGGGGTCCAGACTGTTCGTCGCGTCGTATTGCGTGTTTTCCAACCTCGTGATTAACCGCTCGTCCTCCTCGCCGAAGTCGCCGCCCATTAGCGATGGCTCACCGACCACCATCACGTCCTGATCGAAGAAAACAAATCGTTAGATCAACTTGGAAGTTTGACATTCGACACTTTCGTAATTCTAAGATAGGGGGAAGGAGGGGGTGAAGCTGCTAGCTCTACTGGATCTGTTAGATTATCTAGCCTCTACTAGATCTACTAGATCTACTAGATCTACTAGATCTGTTAGATTGTCTAGCCTCTACTAAATCTGTTAGATTGTCTAGCCTCTACTAAATCTGTTAGATTGTCTAGCCCCTACTAGATCTACTAGATGTGTTAGATTATCTAGCCTCTACTAGATCTGTTAGTTTATCTAGCCTCTACTTGATCTGTTAGTTTATCTAGCCTCTACTAGATCTGTTAGTTTATCTAGCCTTTACTAGATCTGTTAGATTATCTAGCCTCTACTAGATCTACTAGATGTGTTAGATTATCCAGCCTCTGCTAGATCTGTTAGATTATCTAGCCTCTACCACATCTACTAGATTAAGTAGAATTTACTAGATCTGTTAGTTTATGTAGCCTCTACTAGATATCTGTTAGTTTATCTAGCCTCTACTTGATGTGTTAGATTATCTAGCCTCTACTTGATGTGTTAGATTATCTAGCCTCTACTTGATCTGTTAGATTATCTAGCCTCTACTTGATCTGTTAGATTATCTAGCCTCTACTAGATCTGTTAGATTATCTAGCCTCTACTAGATCTGTTAGATTATCTAGCCTCTACCAGATCTACTAGATTAACCAGAATCTACTAGATCTGTTAGTTTATCTAGCCTCTACTAGATCTACTAGATCTGTTAGATTGTCTAGCCTCTACTAAATCTGTTAGATTATCTAGCCTCTAATAGATGTACTAGATTAAGTAGAATCTATTATATCAGGTTCTCTGGAGTGGGTGCTGGACTGTAGCTGTTACGGGGAGCTTGGCAGTTGGCACAGGGAGAATGGATTGATTCACTAATACGGAAGGTAGACCTGGGTCCCAAAAAATATGCAATCCCACCATGGAGCGGGACTTATGTGCTGTCCTAGCAGTGTGTCTACTGAACTAGTGCTTGACTAACTTAGCAAAACTGGCTAGAATTTAAGTTTAACATACTTTTGAACTGTAGTGTATAGTAGTAGCTGTTATGGGGAGTTAGGAGAGAGGATGGATTGATACATAAATATGGAAGGCAGTCCTGGGTCCCAAAAAATATGCGATCCCACCATGGAGCGGGACTTATATGCTGTCCTAGTAGTGCGTCTACTGAACTAGAGCTTCACTAACTTAGCAAAACTGGCTAGAATTTAAGTTTAACATACTTTTGAACTGTAGTGTATGGTAGTAACTGTTATTGGGAGTTGGGGGGAGGATGGATTGATACATAAATATGGAAAGCAGTCTTGGGTCCCAAAAAATATGCGTTCCCACCATGGAGCGGGACTTATATGCTGTCCCAGTAGTGCGTCTACTGAACTAGAGCTTGACTAACTTAGCAAAACTGGCTAGAATTTAAGTTTAACATACTTTTGAACTGTAGTGTATGGTAGTATCTGTTATTGGGAGTTGGGGGGAGGATGGATTGATACATAAATATGGA
>CM052197.1:3641331-3658902 GCA_028455805.1 Lasioglossum figueresi
ATATGTATCCAACGTTGTTCGTCGTCGTTAATTTAATTACTGACTGGGACAACTGTGGATGATACACAATTGCACATTTTTATGAATGTTGGACCGTTTACAGAAATTGTAGGGAACCTAATTTGCAATTTCACGCGATAGTTGAGTGCCATACCTCTGTCCACAAAATAGAACAATATTAATCCTCGTCTACTCTCTGAAAGTGAGGGGAAAACAGTTTTCCATAACATTAGAGCCCGATAAGATTTAATTTGCTCAGTAAATTGTCGTAGAAATAGATTTCTAAATAGAAAAATCGTGGTAAAATAGTGTCGATGATGGACACTCGTGTCTCTAGAACTGCGAACGTGCCTCGCGAGTAAATTGTCGATCGTAGAAGGTGTGTGCAGGCATAATTTTTCTTTTCGGCTGGTTGTTTTTCGAAGTTGCCGCTCGGGCAGATGGCGGAACGAATTCATCGTCGCCCGAGGCGCTTTGAACGGGTCAGATATGCATCTGGCTAAGAAGAAGAAGACCGGGGAAAGTCAATTATCGAGGAAAGTATCGAGGCACACCTTACCTTTCCTAGTCGTTCAATGAAATTGTACTTTCAATTATCGTCGCGATTACTCAGGCTCGCGTCAGCGATCGATAAATGCCTCTATCTGCGTCCTTATCAGGCTTAGACGTTACGTAAACGACGTACTCCACTGATAACCGTGCGCCGGTGTGTGCGCGCGTGCGTGTGTGCACGCGCGTGTTTCGCCCGTCATTACACCGTCGTGAAAGAATCCGTGTCAATAAGAGAAACAATCGGAATGATTCCTGCACGAACCGAAACCTGTGCGAGAAATATTACTCGTCTAACAAGACGATCTTAGACAATTCAATCGTTTATAAATATACTTATTTTATAGATTCTATGTAGTTTTTGGAACAGCCTTGCTCTTAATAATCTTGAACGATTATACCAGTTGAAAATGTGTAGGAGTGGGTTCACTAGATTACAAATCATTCTTTCGACAATTTCTTACCGAATAATTTCTGAATAATTACATACATTATTAAATTCTCCAGTAAAACTAAATTTATAAACTAAAAGTAATTTCTCATAATTTCTCTAAATTTTCTCCGATGATTATCTAATTTATGAAATTGTACGTTTGTTACCTCTAGTAAAAATAATTTTTTAAATTAGAAACATTTTCTGCTTGAACGATTACTCAAGTTACTATCTTTTCTTTCAACAATTACTTACTCGATAATTCCTTCTCTAAATTTTCTCCGATGATTACCTAAATTATGAAATTCTACGTTTGTTCCCTCCGGTAGAAATAATTTTTTAAACTAGAAACGATTTGTTCTTGAAAGATTATTCAAGTTATCTTTTCTTTCAACAATTATTTACTGGAAAATTCCTTCGCTAAATTTTTTCCTATAATTCCCTAATTTATGAAATTGTACGTTTGTTCCCTCCGGTAGAAATAGTTTTTTAAACTAGAAACGATTTGTTCTTGAAAGATTACTCAAGTTATGTTTTCTTTCAACAATTACTTACTCGATAATTCCTTCTTTTAATTTTCTCCGATAATTCCCTAAATTATGAAATTGTATGTTTGTTCCCTCCGGTAGAAATAATTTTTTAAACTAGAAACGATTTGTTCTTGAAAGATTACTCAAGTTATCTTTTCTTTCAACAATTACTTACTGGAAAATTCCTTCGCTAAATTTTTTCCGATAATTCCCTAATTTATGAAATTGTACGTTTGTTCCCACCGGTAGAAATAATTTTTTAAACTAGAAACGATTTGTTCTTGAAAGATTACTCACGTTATCTTTTCTTTCAACAATTACTTACTGGAAAATTCCTCCGCTAAATTTTTTCCGATAATTCCATAAATTATGAAATTGTACGTTTGTTCCCACCGGTAGAAATAATTTTTTAAACTAGAAACGATTTGTTCTTGAAAGATTACTCACGTTATCTTTTCTTTCAACAATTACTTACTGGAAAATTCCTTCGCTAAATTTTTTCCGATAATTCCATAAATTATGAAATTGTACACGTTTGTTTCGCCCAGTGAAAATCATTTTCTAACTGTCTTCTAAGGCTTCTCCTTGAAGGGGACTTCAGAAAAACATTTCATTCACGTCTTTCAACAGATTTGTACAATTTCTAAAATACGCAAAGTTTTAAGATCATAATTCCCTAAATTATGAAATTGTACGTTTGTTTCGTCCAGTGAAAATCATTTTCTAACTGTCTTCTAAGGCTTCTCCTTGAAGGGGACCTCAGAAAAACATTTCAGTCACGTCTTTCAACGGACTCGTACAATTTCTAAGATTAGCAAAGTCTTAATATCACGTTCTCGAAGAATCCAGACACTTTAATTGTGACTCGATCATCTGCGTGCTCGAGACTCCTCCTATTGTCGTTCAATTCGCGTTTATTCCTCGCGGAAGCGCGACGTGCGAACGCTTTCCTCGAGCGGACCTCCGCGTCTCGAATAAAAAGAACGAGCCAATAAATCCCGGAGTAACGATCCTTCTTCCGTTTTTATAGAGGCGTTCTGTGGACAGTGGTCGCGTTGCCTCGGACCGTTTTACTTTCCTCAAAACAAAAGCTCGTAAAAGCTGCGTTCCGCCGCTGACTGTACACCGTAAGCTTCCCCGGCGTTGAAATGATTTGCGGTCGTTTCGCCGAATGTCTAATTGAAACTTCGCCAGCGCGGATCTCAAGAACGGCCCATCGATCATCGTTCGAAATCAAAATTTCGATTCTTCTCCGAAGCCTTGCAGTCGGCACACTTGCTGATACTCGTAAAAAAAATTGCAACAGCAAATCACGACGCCGCTATACGCACGCTATTCGTGTAAGCTCGCGGCAGGGGGAGCGATAAAAATTCATAGGGTCTTGATACGAGGCAACTACACCGTTTAACGGGGAAAGTCTATGCGCGTTCGGAACTCCCATTTTCGACAGCGATTCTATAAAACCTCGAATCGCCATAAATATCCACGAAGCAGCGCGCCCGTACACTCGTCGCTTGCGAGCCCGTGAGACCTCCCCGGTTCCACGTTTCCCGCGGAATCAGGTCGGAATACAAATCAGCCGAGAGGTTCCGCGAACTGGAAAGCTGGCCCGACCCGCCAATGAAGATATCATTCATCCTAATTGCTGTTAATATCCTAAGTTCGCAGACGCTACACGTACCCCGTAATTTTTCATCGGCGCTATCCGCCGAATAGTGTTCGACGGGTAAATCGCTCGGAAACTCGCGACGTACGGAACGAGCGAGAGAGGAGCGAGATGGAGCGAAGGAAATAGAGATAGAGAGAGAGTAGTAGGTCGAGAGAGAACGGAATAAAGAGAGTAGCGAAGGAAATAGAGAGAGAGAAGTGGGTGGGGTGAGCGAGAGAGAAATATAGAGTGAAGGAGATAGAAGGAGAGGTTTCTGGTTGAGCGAGAAAGAAATAAAGAGAGGGATGAAGAGAGAGAGAGAGAGGGATGAAGAGCGAGAGAGAAGCTCCGAATGCCCATCGCGGAGCCCGTGCGTGTGTGCGCCATTCTTCTATATATAGACTTCGAAAGGGGGGTTAGCATGACTCCCCAGCATTGATCGCAGTGCCACCCCATGAGCAAACCCCTAATAACACCCTCCACCTCCTCTCCTCGGCCCTCACTCCGCACCAGACTCACCCTCGGCAGCAGCCACCCTTCCAGTCTGAACTGCGCCCTTTGCTAACCCAATCTGAGACCCCTGCAGGCGACGGCTCTCAACCTACGGTTCCCTGTGGACGTTTCCACCCTGTACGATCCTACGAGGCCAGCTGGCCAGTCAGCTGATTTCTGCCGGCACGGCAACGTGTGCTGGGACACCCATTAGCCGCGCCAACTAAACCCATTAACCACCACGGGATAGGAGGACGCCTCCGCGAGAACCCTCTTCGTCCAGCGAGAATCTCGCGGTCCTGTGAACGGACACCTCTTGTCCAGACATCATCCTCTCTCGGCAGCTGAACATATCTGGGATCAAACATGGTCGGACAGGATTTTTCGCGGGGGAGAATGGGGATGAATATTTCTCGCAATCCCCGTCGAAACGATTTATAGGTTGGCAACTAGGGCTAGTACCTTTACTCGCTCGGGTAAATCATATACTGTATGGGATACTCGGGTAGAGCAAACATACCCGGGTAGCTCATGAGACAGACGAGTATTCGGGTACCCAAGTATCGCATGAGGTCTCAGAACTGGCTGCTAGAATGATTAATACTAGAGCCGCCGCACCTTACAGTGGGTCAAATAGATAAACTGTGTGTTGAAACTTAGAGGTTGGAAACTGGTATGGAGAGACAGTACCCGAGAGTACTCGGGTAGTCGAGCATGTCATGAGATACCCGGGTAGACGACTAAGTCATGGGATACCCGGGTAGCCGACAATCTCATTAGATACTCGGATAGCCGACTGTTTCATGAGATATCCGGCTAGCCGACTAAATCATGAGATATCCGGGTAGCCGACTATCACATAAGATATCCGGGTAGCCGACTAACTCATGAGATATCCGAGTAGCTGATTATTTCATGAAATACCCGAGTAGCCGACTAACTCATGAGATATTCGGGTAGCCGACTATCACATAACATATCCGGATAGTCGACTAACTCATGAGATATCCGGATAGCCGACTATTTCATGAAATACCCGAGTAGCCAACTATCTAATGAAATACCCGGGTAGCCGACTAACTTACGAGATATCCGGGTAGTCGACTATCACAGAAGATATCCGGGTAGCCGACTAACTCATGAGATATCCGGGTAGCCGATTATCTCATGAAATACCCGAGTAGCCGACTAACTCATGAGATATCCGGATATCTGACTAACTCATGAGATATCCGGATAGCTGACTAACTCATGGGATATCCGGGAAATACCCGCGTAGCCGACTGTCACATAAGATATCCGGGTAGCCGACTAACTCATGAGAGATCCGGGTAGCCGACTATCTCATAAGATATCCGGATAGCTGACTAACTCATGAGATATCCGGGTAGCTGACTATCACATGAGATATCCGAGTAACCGATTATGTCATGAAATACCCGCGTAGCCGACTTTCACATAAGATATCCGGGTAGCCGACTAACTCATAAGATATCCGGATAGCTGACTAACTCATGAGATATCTGGGTATCTGACTATCACATGAGATATCCGAGTAACCGATTATGTCATGAAATACCCGAGTAGCCGACTATCCCATAAGATATCCGGGTAGCCAACTATCTCATGAAATACCCGGGTAGCCGATTATCTCATGAAATACCCGGGTAACCAACTATTTCATGAGTTACCGTGGTTCTCGGATAATTTTCGTTTACCCGAGTATCTCATGGTTTTCCCGAGTATCCGGGTATCTCATAAGTCACAGCTTATTGGCAAATAAATTCGCGACATTTCGTTTCGTAATTCTTTTAATGTGTCATTATTACCTCATTCGGCGCGCATTCCTTTTGATCTGTATATCTTCGGAAATCTCTGAATTTTTAGATTAATTGTGTCTGGGGAAGTCATCTGTCGAGATTCTGAAGATCGATCTAGGGCGCTATCACCCTCAAAAGTTCTATTTCTTTGTTTTAGGCGTAATTTGCATTATCCAACAGCATTTAGCTACGAAAATAGCAGTTGAATGCTTCCGAATAAATATAAATTACGCCTCGTGAATGAAAAAATATTACTTTTGAGGGCGACAGCGGTCTAGATCGATCTTCTATCTAGGGCTTTTGACCACTGTGAAACCCCGTGTTTGTATTATCGAGAAATGAGAACGCGAATCCCGGACCCTTGCAGTCCTGAAAACAATTCTACCGTCTTCAGGCGTAGACTCCTTTCCCAGGATTTTACCACGTTTTTTTTTTATTTAGGCGTCTTAATTTCGTTCACAATTTAAATGAATCTGTTCTATGACGATTGTCAGGCGTTCGTTTCATCTATAACGAACGTTCTGCGTAATATTCGAAGCGAGTTCAGGTATAATTTGAAGGTGCAAACTGAGATATAAAAAAACGATGACACTTGGATACGTCTGTATTAATTCGTCCAGCTGTAGTTTGTTGTCACAAAAGAAACGGAACGTTCTTCGAAGGCGAACCATTAAATTTTGACGAAAAGGAAATCCCATTTCCCTTCTCCTCGCAATGTTATTATATTCACCGCATTCTGTAATAAAACCATCGTACCGTAATAAAACCTTTCCTCGTATAAAAAAAAAAGGGGGGGGACAATTCGCACGCGAGACTACCTGACATTGTTTTGATGCGAATGTATCACTTTGACCAAAATGTGTTGTTTTCTTGAACCTTTAATCAGCGGCGATCAGCTCGTTCAGGAGCGGTTCGCGCGAGTAAAAGTTTTTCATTCAGTGGATTAGTTCCGTATCGGGGGAACGATCTGTCACGATCGTTCACGGTCACGGGGAGGAGACAGGGAGGGAAAAAAGATTCCGAGCCGGCGTGCGACGAATTAATTAGTTCGATCGTGGCGGGCAGCACGTCTTGAATGACGGAGAGAGATAGAGAGGGAGAGAGAATCGTCGTTGAGCTCCACGCGAGCCGGTTTCGGATTATTTCGCGGCGTAACGCGTGTGCTATGTACGTGCTCTGTGCGAAATTACGACTCTAGCGCGAACCTACACGGAACCTCTGCTATCCGAACAGGAAATCATAAGCTTCTGCAAGAACATTGGATATTGTGATAACGTCATACGGTGATTGTACACGTCCTATTGCACTCAGGTGAGACCCATACAGTTCATAATCGAGTGAATAAATTATAATTCGAATAATAGAGGTTCAGTAACATTTATTTGACTGTTTATAAAATAAGAACGTTTTTATATATTATGTTTACATCGTGTATGGGTTGTTCGAGAATAGTGTTCGGATAATAGACGGTTCGGAAGTGTACTGTATAATTGTTACGTTGTTTGAATAATGTGTTTAGATAATAGACAGTGTACTGTAGCTTCTTTTCGGTGGTTCGTGTAAAATTACGTGGCGATTTTCAATGTTGATATACAGTAGCTTGCAGTAATATTCGGCCATTTTTAAACGGACCATGACTTTTCAAATATTTAACCATATTTAATTGAATTGCAATTTGTTGGAATCGCAGAGAATGTACTAAAAGTTGTTTATATTTGTTGTTCATATTGAAAATTTGCGAAATACGTTCGGTAGATCTGTGCCAATTAAACGTTTTCGGAACATTTCATCAATTTGACCATCCGCAAAAAAGTGAACTGTCAAAAGTTGAATTCTCGATGAAGTGACTCTCGGCCATTTTGAATTTTGATCTGGGAAGGGTTGAAGAATCTCTGTCCCTTGATAGGATCATTTATAGAAGATTCGTATAATATTGGTTCCTCCACAATTTTGCCTCGATCATCCCCAAAAAATTAAACCAACAGAAGTAGAATTTTTGAAGAAGTGACTTCCGGCCATTTTCAATTTTGATCTGGAAAGGGTTGAAAAATCTCTGTCCTTGATAGGATCTTTTATAGAAGATTCGTATAATATTTGTTCCTCCACAATTTCGCCTCGATCATCCCCAAAAAATTAAACCAACGGAAGTAGAATTTTTGAAGAAGTGACTTCCGTCCATTTTGAATTTTTGAAGGGTCGAAAAATATCTGTCCTTGATAGAATCTTTTATAGAATGTTCGTATAATATTTGTTCCTCCACAATTTCGCCTCGACCATCCCCAAAAAATTAAACGAACAGAAGTAAAATTTTTGAAAAAGTGATTTCCGGCCATTTTTAATTTCGATCTGGATGGGGTCGAAAAATCTCTGTCCCTTGATAGAATCATTTGTAGAATGTTCGTGTAATATTTGTTCCTCCACAATTTCGCCTCGACCATCCCCAAAAAATTAAACCAACAGAAGTAGAATTCTCGAAGAAATGACGTCCATCCATTTTTAATTTTGATCTGGGAAGGGTTGAAAAATCTCTGTCCCCTGATAGGATAATTTATAGAATGTTCGTATAATGTAGGTTCCTCCGCAACTTCCCCTCAACCATCCCCAAAAAATTGAACGAACAGAAGTAGAATTTTTGAAGAAGTGACTTCCACCCCTTTTGAATTTTGATCTGGAAAGGGTTGAATAATTTCTGCCCCTTGATAGGATCATTTATAGAAGATTCGTGTAATATTTGTTCCTCCACAATTTCGCCTCGACCGTCCCCAAAAAATTATACCAACGGAAGTAGAATTCTCGAAGAAAGGACATCCATCCATTTCCAATTTTTATCTGGGAAGGTTTGAATAATTTCTGCCCCTTGATAAGATCATTTATAGAAGATTCTTATAATATTGGTTCCATCAAAACTCCCCCTCGACCATCCCCAAAAATTGAAACAACTCTAGAATTCTTGAAAAAGTGACTTCCGCCTATTTTAAATTTTGATTCGGGAAGGGTTGAAAAATCTCTGTCCCTTGATAGGATCATTTATAAAATGTTCGTATAATCGAGATTCCTTCGCAACTTCCCCTTGAACAACCCCAAAAAATTCAACGAACAGAAGTAGAATTCTCGAAGAAGTGACTTCCACCCATTTCGAATTTTGATCTGGGAAGGGTTGAAAAATCTCTGTCCTCTGATAGGATAATTTATAGAATGTTCGTATAATATTGGTTCCTCCACAATTTCGCCTCGACCATCCCCAAAGAATTGAACCAACAGAAGTAGAATTCTCGAAGAAATGACATCCATCCATTTTTAATTTTGATCTGGGAAGGGTTGAAAAATCTCTGTCCCCTGATAGGATAATTTATAGAATGTTCGTATAATATAGTTTCCTCCATAACTTCCCCTCAACCATCCCCAAAAAATTGAACGAACAGACGTAGAATTTTTGAAGAAGTGACTTCCACCCCTTTCGAATTTTGATCTGGAAAGGGTTGAATAATTTCTGTCCCTTGATAGGATAATTTATAGAATGTTCGTATAATGTAGGTTCCTCCGCAACTTCCCCTCGACCATCCCCAAAAAATGGAACGAATAAAAGTAGAATTCTCAAAAAAGTGACTTTCCACCCCTTTTGAATTTTGATCTAGTCGCAAACAAAGCTAGAAAAATCGGTCCCATCGAGATATCGCAGGATCATTTATATGGGGTGTTTCAAGGAAGATTGTAATATAGAAATATCATTTTTCTCCGCCTGGGGGATTCATCACCGAGGGGAAAGTGAGAGAACTGTTTCT
The DNA here is from genome assembly GCA_028455805.1 of Lasioglossum figueresi. NCBI lineage: Eukaryota > Metazoa > Arthropoda > Insecta > Hymenoptera > Halictidae > Lasioglossum > Lasioglossum figueresi. Next base: position 3,650,586 of record CM052197.1, read on the forward strand.
AAAACGTGTCTCTTATACACAGGATGGGAACTCTTTTCCAGAATAAGATAACATTTCAGAAGCTTGCTCGGATAATTGTTCAATGACCTGTCTTTAATCGTCTTACTCGGGAACGAAACTACTCCCCCCTCCTGTCTCTGAAATAAACCTGCGAAAATTACCGCGTGCCGCGCCGATTCAGCTTCGATTAACCCTGACCGAGCCTTGTTTATTATTAATCCTCCCGCGGTGTATTTATAAATAAATCCACCGTTCGAGCAATTTTTTCTCACGCTGGGCGATCGATGCTTTAAATTAAAATAGTCTTCGGTTATTCTAGCAGCTTGGTGACCTTCGGCTCTCCGAAAACTCTGTTATTCACATTTTATTACGAACGTTATAAACAGCTATACAAACAGACTCTCGTCAACCGAGTGACACTAATTGCATATTAAAAATTAATCCTTTGACGTCGCAGCTATTTTATCTGGAAAATTAATCATTTCTTCCGACCTAGAATAATTCCATTCTATATGATCTTTATCACTTTGTGCACATGAGATTCATGCAATATCTCGTACAATACTGAAATGTGTAGTAATTAATTAGATACAACATATTCAACAATGTAAACAATCTCGTGAACAATGGTACTGCTAAGAGTTAAGAGCAAAATTATGTCTAAATTCAAATCACTAAACTGCGGATCTACCGCGTTTTATAAACCAATACTTTTATAAAGAATTGCTTCTTCGCTACCAAATTTTGATAAATTATTTCATCATTTTATTATCAATATTAAATTATTTTTCTTAAAAATGCATAACATTCGCATTCTACGCAACGAGACAATTGATTGACAAGCTTCACAAGCTAAAAAGAAATACGTTCCTTCTCTTAACAATTGAAAACTCTTTCGATGTAAAAAATTATGATTTATAATATTTTTTTAAAAATCATCAATACATTCTCTTGCACCGTTTTCACAATCCCATACAACTTCCACGTCGTATTCGTTACAAATGCCGAGAATTCTGTGGGTTCGTGGGTTCCGAAGGTCACAAATAAAAAGCACCAGCATCTCGCGAACGTCTCGGTCTCGTCCTCGACAGGATATCTCTAGCGAAGCCAATCTGGTTCCCAGAAAAACGCAAATTGGTCGCCGCCAGTTAAGTTCGCCACTCAAATTCGCCAGTGGCATGCGATAAATCAGCGCAGTCCGGCAGAAGGAAAACTACGGGCGGATTCCCGTGATCGGTCGCAATCTAGAATCTAGATGAATCGGAGCACGAACGGGACGAGAAATTTGTCGAGCGCGTCCCTGGTGAACCGTGCACAACAGTAGGTTACCCTTGCAACCCTTGAGCCTCGACCCTTCCCCGGCAAATTCACCCCCCGGCCTCTGTACACACGTATACACATATATACATACAGTACAGACAGGAACAGACACGCGTGCAGAATCACCCCCACAGACATGGCGCAGTGACGTGTCGTCAGGTCCCACGCCGGCGATTCTCCGGAGACTGAAAAGGCCAAGTTCTTTCTGCCGCAATCGATCTTTCCGATGACATTCACTCGCTACCCGTGTATCGGGGCTGGCCCGACGCGAAATCTCGACGATCTACACCGTTTCTGAAGCGGATCTCTACGCCCCGTTAACTCGGTAAAGCTGCGAAAAATCCCGCCAGGGTCTTGGACCCCGAGGAACGGTTTAACTGATGGTGATTTGCACCGAAATGTCAACCCCCACGAAATTCCTCTGCATGTTCCGGATCTGCGAAGCTCTTCAGAGAATATTTTTGATAAATGTGGAGGGTTGGGGAAGCTGATTCTTCAGTCTATTTTGTCTGGTTTCGGTTCTTCAGGGTTAACTGATCATTTTGTTTCCTAGATTACTACTTTCTGACATATACATTAGGAACAAAGTAATTTGGGGGTAAAATACATTTTATTCTATAATATAGAAATATTGATTGTAAGTGATAGTTCTTCTGGACTTCTTCTGATAATTTCTTCAGGAAACCCTCTGGATTCAACCCTAAGGAAATTCTTCTGCATCTTTGGGATCTGCGAAGCTCTTCAGAGAATATTTTTGATAAATGTGGAGGGTTTGGGAAGCTGATTCTTCAGTCTATTTTGTCTAGTTTCGGTTCTTCAGGGCTAACTGATCATTTTCTTTTCTAGATTACTACTTTTTGGCATGTACATTCAGAACAAAATAATTTGGGGGTGAAATACATTTTATTCTATAATTTTGAAATATTGATTGTAAGTGATAGTTCTTCTGGACTTCTTCTGATAATTTCTTCAGGAAACCCTCTGGATTCAACCCTAAGGAAATTCTTCTGCATCTTTGGGATCTGCGAAGCTCTTCAGAGAATATTTTTGATAAATGTGGAGGGTTGGGGAAGCTGATTCTTCAGTCTATTTAGTCTAGTTTCGGTTCTTCAGGGTTAACTGATCATTTTGTTTCCTAGATTACTACTTTCTGACATATACATTAGGAACAAAGTAATTTGGGGGTAAAATACATTTTATTCTATAATATTGAAATATTGATTGTAAGTGATAGTTCTTTTGGGCTTCTTCTGATAATTTTTTCAGGAAACCCTCTGGATTCAACCCTAAGGAAATTCTTCTGCATCTTTGGGATCTTCGAAGCTCTTGAGAGAATATTTTTGATAAATGTGGGGGATTGAGGAGCTGATTCTTCAGTCTATTTAGTCTAGCTTCGGTTCCTCAGGGTTACCTACTCATTTTCTTTTCTAGATTACTACTTTTTGGCTTGTACATTCAGAACAAAATAATTTGGCGGTGAAATACATTTTATTCTGTAATCTTGAAATTTTTATTACAAGTCACAGTTCGTCTGGGATCATTCTGCTAGTTGCTTGAGGAAACCCTCTAGATTCACTCCTAAGAAAATTCCTCTTACTTGAGAAAATATTTTTGTTAAATCTTGAGGGGTTGGGGGAGCTGATACTTCAATCTATTTAGCCTAGCTTCGTTTCTTCATTTACTACTTTCTGACATATGCTCGTACATTAAGAACAAAATAATTGGGGGGTAAAGTATATTTTATTCTATACTATTGAAATTTTTATTGCAAATGATAGTTCTTCTGGGATCATTCTGCTAGTTGCTTCAGGAAACCCTCTAGATTCACTCCTAAGGAAATTCCTCTTTTTTGAGAGAAAATATTTCATAAATGTGGGGGGTTGGGGTGGTGATACTTCAGTCTATTTAGCCTAGCTTCGGTTCTTCATTTACTACTTTCTGACATATATACAATTTAAAATGATGTTTTCAGCGCAAGAATCGATCATATGTTACTCACTGTGCAAATTTGCAAACAAAAACTATAACATTATTTCAACGTTTCGGTCTCTTTTTAGACCATTATCAAGAAAACATTGATATGTATTTGCGTCATTAAAAATAAATCACTGTAAATTACGTGAAACAAATTCAACGCCAAAAGAAATAAGAAGCAACCATACTTGCTAAGTGGAAAGAAAACTTTTAACAGTCGGTATTATAAACATGTGCTGTCTCAATGCATACTACACAGTGAGATGACGTGTGACAAAACGTTCTAGTCTGAAAACAGACACAGGTAAGGTTAGAGAGACAACGAATCAGATAACATCGATCGACCCTAAATTATCTGATTCAATTATGGTGGGTGAAAATATACTTCACTCTGAAACAAAGTGGTCATTAAAAATCACTAAAATCCAAGGCATGGGGGACTGATGAAACGCTGTACCTTGCACGAAACTTCATCGTTCGACAAAATTAGGTTCCAACAAAATTGCCACGCCTCTTCAGCATGCTTCAAAAATTCCCACAACTTTCTCAGCTCATCTGTACGAATCCAGCGAAAGTACTCTTTTCGAATCGCCGGTTGCCCCTCGGCCCCTAAATGGTCTCTAATTTCCCATAGATGTTGCCCTCTCATTTTCACGAGTAGGAGAGAGTTTATAGGTTTCCCGATACAAAAGCTTGGAGTCGGTTTATAGGAGCATTCGTGGGCCGATCGACGCGTTAAAAAACGAAGTTCCCGCACTTGGTCGAACTCGAAGGAGAGTTCTCCGTGAATGGGGGTTGCAGACGGGGTTTTGGAATCAGCTGACCGAATTGTTTGATCGCGAGCACGTGCTCACGGTGTTGTATACGGTTGATGGAACAGTGTCGATATTAAAATCGATAACGACACCGGTGAACGATGTTGGTGGACCCGCGGTCAGTCGGCTGGACGTTATATTTCGATGTTGTTGATCAATTGGCCGTGTTACGAGCGTCTGTTGCAGGCCGAGATCAATTTCCAACAATTTTCAACAATTTTTAACAATTTTCAACATCGAAATATTCATCTATTTGTATTTTCTTGCTTGGAGAACGGTGGGGAGAGGAAAAGAAACATGTAATCTGTTTGATAGTTACTTGGGGGTGGCAGGGAGCGGTAAAAGAAGGAAGTTGTTCGAATTTATACGATCGCTTTGTCTGGAGCCGTTGATCGAAGCTGTTGAATTATAGTTTGCATAGCTTGGACAGCGAATCGAACAATTTTTTAATTGCGTCTAGAAATTTTTGAAGAATTTACTTATTCTGACTGTTCATTCGAGGGAATCATTTTGAAGTCCGTGGTCCATGCTAAGGGATTTTCAATATTATAGATCTCTCGACAGCAATAGGAATTCTCTTTATACGAAGTATTTATAAACATTTTAACTGCAGGCAGTCGTTGATTAGAAGTACAGTAGGACAAATTAAGGGTAAATAGTAGGATAAATTAAGGCCCGATAGATGTACACCCCCCTCAAAAGTATATAAACAACACGGTTCAATTTTTTATCCGGTCTAGTTTACACAATACTAGAGAATATATATATTTTAATAATAATTATGTGAGTTTCTTATTTCGAAATTTTATCATTTAAACCCTTACGTCGTTAACCGAATACCCACTTTAAATATCTTTTTAAAACTTCTCTGATGCTTTTGTCGATGAATCAAATAAAATTATTTTTACGTCTCAAAATTATGTGGACGACACGTTTAATTTTTATTCGGTCTAGTTTACACAGTTAATAATAAATTCATTAGATATCTCACGAATAATTATTATTATTGTCTCGAGAAGACAGCAGACCACTCTAATGGATCGTCGTAGATTAAAACAGTATTAGTATTAATTATTATTTTAATTAAATTGTACAATTTGGTACTATTAAAATTAATTATAATTGCAACAAAGTGTCCACATATTTTTTAGCGGGGGTGTATATTGTATTCCAAAATAAATGTTTTATTTTTGAACATTTATTTCCCTTCGCGATATAATCATATTTGAACGTATATTTGTTTATAATCGGGATTCGGTTAATCGAGTTCCTACTGTAGTTAATTGAATTCAATCAAAATGAATGTAGCACGTTCTCTTTCGATTTTTGGTCATTTTTAGACGGTTTTCTTTCGATTTTTGGTAATTATTAGACAGTTTTCTATCGATTTTTGGTCAAAGTTAGATGGTTTTCTTTCGAAACGATCGCACGGATGACCCCGGGGCGAAGTTCCGGGGGGAATTTGCGAGCACAGCGCGGAAAGCGTTCGCGGGGATGATCGATATCAGTGCAGTCAGTCGAATCGTGACCCTGGAAACACGCTGTTATCGCTGTTGCAGTGCAACGGTCTCTCCTTTGTACAATCAACCCCTATATTCAATTAGAACTTTGCGACCGATACGCCGTACACATTGGATTAATATATACGCGGAATACGAACTTAGTCGATGGCTAAACGAGAACAGAAACGAAATTTTCCCCTGGAAAATTCTATCTGTGTTCCACCGGAGCGTTCAAGGAAATTGCTTGATTGTCTTCGTACATGGAACGTCCGCGAAAATTCGTTTTATCGTGTAACTGTTCTACGAGCACATAGATTATGAATTTGTCGGTGAACGTGATGGATGTTGAATTTTCCCGGGCTACTCGATTAATTCGATTCTCGTCGACAGCTGACGTCGGGTCGGCTCAGACCCACCCGTGTAGGTATTTAAAATAATGAAAGTCCTGCTGGTAATATTTTATAATAAATATCACGAGAAACTCCGAGCGGAAGACATACACTACGTTCAATAAATTAATGAAACAAGCATCGTTTGTAGGAAATTGTACAGAGTATCAAAAGGAAGCTTAAATTAATAGCAGACTGCAGATCTTTATGCATTTATAGTAAAATTTAGCGGATGAAATTGAAATTGTTGGAAAATTTACAAAATTGAAAATGCCAATATATGATTTCTCGTCTATTAAAATCATTAAGGGAAGAAATAACATTCAGTTTGGTTTTAATTTCTTGCAATAGATGCATTCAATTTTTATTTTTCATAAATATCCGCTGTTTAATTATTAGATTGTTTTATTGGGGATGAGTTGTTGCTTTACATTTTTTACTTTATAATAAAATTGAGTAGACGAAATTAAAATAGTTGGAAAATTTACAAAATTTCAAATACCAGTATACGATTTTTCCTCTATTAAAATCATTAAGGGAAGAAATAACATTCAGTTTGGTTTTAATTTCTTGCAATAGACGCATTCAATTTTTATTTTTCATAAATATCCGCTGTTTAATTATTAGATTGTATTATTGGGGGTGAGTTATTGGTTCACACTTTTTACTTTATAATAAAATTGTGTAGATGAAATTGAAATAGTTGGAAAATTTTAAAAATTGTAAATGCCAATGTACGATTCCTCCTCTATTAAAATCATTAAGGGAAGAAATAACATTCAGTTTGGTTTCTATTTCTTGCAATAGATGCAGACAATTTTTATTTTTCATAGATATCCGCTGTTTAATTATTAGATTGTATTATTGAGGGTTTGTTGTTGGCTCATACCTTTTACTTCGTAAACTTTAAAATGCCAATATATGATTTCTTCTCTATTAAACTCATTAAGGGAAAAAATAACATTCGGTTTGGTTTCTATTTCATTGAATAGATGTATTCAATTTTTATTTTTCATAAAGATCCGCAGTCTAATTATTAGATTATATTATTGTGGGTGAGTTGTTGGTTCTCACTTTTTACTTTATAAAATTTAAAATGCCAATATATGATTACTCCTCTATTAAAATCATTAAGGGAAGAAATAACATTCAGTTTGGTTTCTATTTCTCGCAACAGATGCTTTCAATTTTTATTTTTCATAAAGATCCGCTGTCTAATTATTAGATTATATTATTGAGAGTGAGTTGTTGGTTCGCACGACCGAAGTTGTTAGGTTCATAATAAATATAACGGCAAGAATTGATTAATAATCGAACGATATTAAATTCAAAGCCAGCGTCGAACGATCTCGCTCGAGTCCATCAATTGTCGGTATCCAAAATCGTTCAGCAGGTTCCGGACAGGCCTGTGGGAAAAATAATCGCTGTCAGATTCGTGCGCTGTTTTCCGTCGGCCTGCTTCCGCTTAATAAGGATAATTACGAGCGGCCGCAATTTACCTGCTCGCCATTACACCTCGCAATTTGCGCGCACTGGTTCCTCGGATGTATCGGAGGACGCGTCGATCGTCGCAGACAACCCTCCGTTTCGCCGGGGATCGTATCATGCAAATTGCGAGACGGGAACACGCTCAAGAAACTTCTGGTAGCGTCGCTCGAATAAGTTTCGTGTCTTTCACCTCTTTTTGTCGAAATAAAATTACAAGAAAAGCTCAAACTTAGCGCGCGGCCACGACGATTCGAAAGAATTCGCCTTTCGACGCGCTTTCCATCGAACCGTTCCGTCGACGTTGTGTTTCCAAGATTATAGCCGTCGAAATAATTGGCGAGGAACGCCTCGAGACCCCGTCGCGCGATCCATGATCGAGCGATCGATGCCATAACAGGTGTTCGACACGCGTGCTCACGCGAACAAGCGAAAGACATGCACGAACTTATTAAACCTGATTTACGCCCGGTCGCTTGGTCACGATACCGTGCGATCCTGGATCAGTGGCATTGTTAAACGATGACAACGTTGCCGAGACACCTCTTCAGCTACCGTCTACGCCAGTGGATGATCAAGCGGTCCGATCGAGGATATTGAACGTTCGAAATGTCGAAATGTATCTGAGAACAACCGGGTAGAACGAATATATTGTCGTTGTGGGAAATTTGTTCGGTATAGTACGATATTAAATGACTCTTGTTCGAAGAATTTAGCTGGGAAGGTTATAAACTTGCTGTATGTGGGTGAAGCCTTCCGAGGAGGCGTGGTCACGTTGCTCCTGGTTCAAAAACAGCTCCAACAGTGTCTCCAAATGCAATCTATGTCTTTT
>CM052197.1:3689837-3700434 GCA_028455805.1 Lasioglossum figueresi
CATCGATACTGGCTGCCCTGTCGCGCATCCCTCTGCAACGGGCGCAACGATCGCTTCGCAAACTTTAGCAACTCTGAAGATCCTTCGGAGTCTTTTCATCATTCTCTTACTGCAATTTTTGAGTAGATTGTAGGCACCGGAGGATGTGAAAGACAAGAACAGGCAGTGGGTCTGAGGAACGAAGGACTGAGGAGCAATACGAAAAGTGTGGGCCCTTAGTCTTTCATAAACTCGGGCATCAACTACTTGGTGGAAGGGCGGTTTGTTGATCGTCCCGGGTGAAATGTGTTTACTGCACGCCGGTTGTATCCTCACTCTTAATCCGGTGTTGGTAAAATGGGAAAATGTTTCCAAACTGGGACCTCACAGACCCCACCGAAATTATATATTGTATTAAAGAAGTAAATACCTTTTTCATGAATATAAGATTAGGTATTGCTTAACACCTACCGGTGATTATTTCATAATTGTTGAAAGTCTATGGTTCATTGCTGAGGGTTTTTAACCCTTAGCACTCGAATGGCGACTCTCAGGCGCCACTAAAATTGCTGTACCATTATTCAAAATATGGTTTGCAGTAGTAAATATATCGGTGTCCAATCAATTACTAAACATTTCGGTATTGTATGAGGTATTGTACCAATTTCATATCGATGAAATTTCGAAAATCATAGGTAATGGAAATATTCTAGGTCCGAAAAATCTTTCATTTTCAAGTTAAAATCGCTTCGAGTGCAAAAGGGTTAAAAACAATCCTTCAATAGCAACAGTAATTTCAATCATAAACCAACCCCTCAATAAAAAAATCCAATAATATCCTTCGGGATTATTGTGTGGAAGAAAATTTTTAAGCTTCCATTTGGTGCAGCACTATTATTGAAAAGCCTATCGATAGGCTACTAGTAGATAAAGTGTTTAGAGGCTTGTAATTTTTCAGAGTAAAACCAAACTCGCTGTCACGCGTTGTTACAATGTTACAATCAATCTGAAATATCTGGGGTCTGTGAGACCCCACCTAACTAACGGCGAGTTAATAATCTTTCATGAAATAATATAATGTATAAGTTATAACATTCTTATACAATTTTATAGAACCTACGATTTTTCTACGAATTTTGGAAGCCCTTCCTGAGCTGCACGAGCTTTCTGGGGGCCCCGCAATCTTTTTCGGATGCTCCAGAATTTTTCAAGTTAAAATATTCTTCTGTGAACCTTAATAATCATTCGTGAAACTCAAAATTTCTCGAATTCTTTTGCTTAGGCAGACTTTGTCTTGGAAGATTCTACAGAGTCTACCATGCAATTTAGAAAACTTTTGAACCTCGCAATCTTTTTCGAGAATTGCTCCAACAGTTCCTCGTTGGCCTGGCAAATTTTTTTGAGACCCTTCAATTTCTTTTACCAGGCTCTGTATTTTTTGTATAAGTTAAAACATTCTTATATGTTTTTATAGAACCTATGATTTTTTACGAATTTTGGAAGCCCTTTGAGCTGCACGAGTTTTCTGAGGGACCACAATCTTTTCCGGATGCTCCAGAATTTTTCAAGTTAAAATATTCTTCTGTGAACTTTAATACTAATTCATGAAACTCAAAATTTCTCGAATTTCTTTGCTTAGGCAGACTTTGTCTTGGAAGATTCTACAAAGCCTCCCATGCAATTTAGAAAACTTTTGAACCTCGCAATCTTTTTCAAGAATTGCTCCAACAGTTCCTCGTTGGCCTGGCATATTTTTTTGAGATCCTAGAATTTCTTTTAGCAGGCTCTGTATTTTTTGTATAAGTTAAAACATTCGTATATGTTTTTATAGAACCTACGATCTTTCTACGAATTTTGGAAGCCCTTCCTGAGCTGCACGAGCTTTCTGGGGGCCCACAATCTTTTTCGGATGCTCCAAAATTTTTCAATTTAAAATATTCTTCTGTGGACCTTAACCCAACATTGGTAAATTGGGAAAATATATCTAAAGTGGGGTCTGACAGACCCCACCGAAACAATATATTGTATTACAAATACCTTTTCCATGAATATAAGATTAGGTATTGCTTAAGAGGTTTGCAATTTTTCATCGTAAAACCGCAGATCCGCGAAATTATATTTTTAAATACACTCGGACACTCGCTGTCACGCGTTGTTACAATGTTACAATCAATCTAAAATCTCTGGGGTCTGTAAAACCCCACCTAACTGACGGCGAGTTAACAGAAAAAGGCCCTAGAAAATAGCTACCGCGACTAAAAGCAAGAGTTACATCGGATTCTAAGGAATCTTCAGGATCTTTAAAGAGAAACCGAAAGAAGACGAGCATCGAACGACGCGCCTGGGTGTCCTTCGCGATCACATTAGCTCGCGGCGCGGCGCAACGGTCACGATGAACATCCTAGCTATGATAACGGATTCTACGGGTATACTGTTACTATGCTACAAGAGAGTGGGCTAGAGACTGCCGAACGATTCGAATGGAACGAAGTGCCGGGCCGTAAAGAATCGCCGGTGGCCGCCAACAATTCCAGACACTTCTGAAGTACACTCTATTCGGAGAAGACCTGAAACACCTGGCAGCTACGCCACCGAAGCCTGCGGGCATTAGAATCGCGGTACGGACAGTTCCTCTCGGAACAGTCGGCGACGTTCAAGCTGCGAATACGCTACAGAACTTGTCACATTTTTGCCAATTCAGGTGTGCAATGTAGCGCAAAATTTGTATTTTAGAATTTCTGCTGTGCAAACCAAAGAAGCACCTCGGAATATTTGATAGAAAAGAAAAATCGAATGAGAATGCAGTAAGTTCTGAAAAAGGATTCTGCTGTTTAACATCTCAACTGCGGATTTTTAGTTTTAAAAATCCCCGACCAAGTGCGGAATTAAAATCAAGCAACGACGAGTATACACGTCGAGGAAGGATTATATTTTTATTTGATAAAGAATTAACAATTCATTCTTGAAAAGGTTATTGTTATTGCAACGGAATAGAGTTCTGGATTGACGCGGAGACACGTCGAACGCAGTTAACTGGTTAAGGGAAGAAATAACATTGAATATAGTTTCTATTTCTTGCAATCGATGCAGACAATTTTTATTTTGCAATAGACCCGCAGAAATTAGAAACTTTTATGGAATGAGGGTTTAGAACGTGAAAATAGATTTTTGCCTACGCTAATATAATTAAACTGCGGATCTTTATGCAAAATAAAAGTCCTCCATCCGAATTGCAACAAACCGGAGTGAAACAGAACTTAAAAATTCTACTAATGGTTTCGCTGTTTAAAATTACTCCTACTCATTTCTCTTATAATTGCATAAAATCCGCAGTCTGCTAATAATATCAGTTATTTTAGGACATTCTTCAAGGAACTTTTTTACTGGTACAGTGTCACAGTCTAGATAGAACTTCGTCTACGAACGAAAATAATTTGAGACATTTTCTGGAGATGCCCATAGTTCTTAGAAACATTTCATGGGACTAATTAAAAAACACTTCGTTCACGAACCACACTCCTCATTTTATTAACCTCTTAACTGTGGAATTTGGTTTTAAAAATCCCCGTCTGTGTGCGGAATTAAAATGCAGCGCAAATGGACCTATTATAAATTTTACGAAAAACGAGGAAGGATTACATTTTGATTTGATAAAAAATTAACAATTCATTCTTGAAAAGGTTATTGTTATTGCAACGAAATAGAGTTCTGACGTGTACACACGTCGAACGCGGTTAACCGGTTAATTGAACAGTTCTAAGAATACGTGTTATTGCGGGATTATCTGTTACTTTAAATATAATCAATTGTACAATACAATTTCTACGTAAAGATATTGTTTCTAAATATGTCTTATAATTAAACTAGGTGCTCCTTTCTTTCGCACAAGCAGTGTATACGTGTAAGACGATACGCCGTCTTCTAATCTCGAGTCTGTACTTCCTATCAGCCGATTGTGTGCAGTTAAACCTGTCGACCGGATGTTTAACGATATTTCCCGAAGGATGGAACATTTCCCTGGGAAACTCGGACGCTTGGAGAGGTTGAGATCAGCCCAGAATTTCCGGGAGCCACGCGATCCACCTTTTTCAGGAAGTTCGCGTGACCGTTCGCCGAAAGAAAGCGACGAAGGCCCGCGGAAACATGTTCGCCGGTGGCGCGAGTGCCTTTTCGCGTGACGAAAAATTGTTGCGACAGCGTAAAACGATAGATTATTTATTTACATCTGCGCGACGGACCCTCTAATCGCGGCTGGATTGATGCTCTTCCGGCGCGGCTTTGTTAAATATCCTGAACCCGTCAGCGAGGCAGCCCGAAACAGGATCGACGCGAATTCATCATCCAGCCGGCGAGGTATTCTTTGGTTCTCGACAATCGACATTCTGCTCCGTGAAAAAGCGGAGGAAAAAATGTGCAAGAGAGAGAGAGAGAGATATCTGTCAAGGACGAGCCGAGCTACAACGCGAGACACACAGCAGAGGAGACGGAACTTTGCGCGAACGGTAAAAATAAGAGAGTACGCGACGAGACGCGATGCTCGCGCGCGAGGAACTCTCCAGAGAGATTTGCATAAACAGGCAATCAAAGTTCAAATCTGCGCGCGGACGAAAGATAAGCCGATGCCGGACGGGAGATAGCGGTCTTTGTTCCGTGTGCGAACAAACATGCAAATTCCTTCGGCCTTTTACATCGCGCCGGACTCATTACCCGGAATCATTCCAGCCCGATCGATGCGAGCCTAGTTGCGATCAATCCTCCCGTAGGTATGGCAACCGCGATACGATTCTTTTGCTCCAGAAATTACGGAATCCAATTCATTGACAATCCCCAAAAATACCCTCCCAAGACATACCTGAACCTTTTAACTGCGGAATTTAGTATTAAACATCCCCGAGATGCGATCAAAAAGTAAGGTGAACTTTTTCTCAAATATACGTATAATAGATTTTCCAATATTCACTTCTTTCTTCGGTGTTTATTTTCTGAGAAAAATTTGCAGTCTGTCTTATTTACCGCGACCGGTGATTTGACCGGCAGAACGATTCGTATCTTTTTGTACATAATAGTATTCTCTCGAAGACTCAATTCCGAAACTATGAAGGCGTTACAGACGAAAGGTAATGCAGTGTGTGGCACGATTTTGTCGAAAAAAGTGACTTTCAGGGACTGCTTTACGGGACTTCCAATTGTTTACAGTTCTCAATCGACTATCGACCTCGCGGTGTCTATTTGCCTGATTGATGATTGGTATCCGAAGCGTTCCAGAAGCATATTTGTAAAAAATCCGGTGAAAACGAATAAGATGTACATTACATACTTCTGAATACAAGAAACTATATTTTTCTACCGTCAAATTGGCTATTATATTCGTTCTATATTAAAATATATAAGTTGTGCTGAGACCGGACATTTGACCATCCCCTAAAATATCCTCCCAAGACATACCTGAACCTTCTAACTGCGGAATTTAGTATTAAAAGTCCCCGACCGAGCGCGGAATTAAAATCAAGCGATGACAAGTACACGAGATGCGATCAAACAGTAAGGTGAACTTTTCCTCAAATATACGTATAATAGATTTTCCAATATTCACTTCTTTCTTCGGTGTCTATTTTCTGAGAAAAATTTGCAGTCTGTCTTATTTACCGCGACCGGTGATTTGACCGGCAGAACGATTCGTATCTTTTTGTACATAATAGTATTCTCTCGAAGACTCAATTCCGAAACTATGAAGGCGTTACAAACGAAAGGTAATGCAGTGTGTGGCACGATTTTGTCGAAAAAAAGTGCCTTTCAGGGACTGCTTTACGGGACTTCCAATTGTTTACAGTTCTCAATCGACGATGATTGGTATCCGAAGCGTTCCAGAAGCATATTTGTAAAAATATCCGGTGAAAACGAATAAAATGTACATTACATACTTCTGAATAAAAGAAACTATATTTTTGTACCGTCAAACTGGCTATTATATTCGTTCTATATTAAAATATGTAAGGTGTGCTGAGACCGGACATTTGACCATCCCCAAAAATATCCTCCCACGACATACCTTAACCTCTTAACTGCGGAATTAAAATCAAGCAATGACAAGTATACGAGGTGCGATCAAAAAGTAAGGTGACTTCTTGAATTTCGCGAGATACCTACGGTCGATTTTCGTTTTCTTTTTTTTCTTATGCTGGTACACTCGTCCCGAACATATGTTCACGGTTTCAGCTATATAGCAATTTTTGTTTGTTCGTGAGAAGCATAAAGGTTAGAAGTGTTTTGCGTGTTCGGCGATTTTCTGCTGTCGAAAAAAAGTGGATCAAAGAATTTGCATCAAATTTTGTGTGAAAAATGGAATTAAGTGCTCCGAAACGCTTGAAATGTTGACAGTGACGTACGGTGAGTGTACTCTGAGTAAAAAGAATGTTTATAAGTGGTACAAGCTCTTCCAAGAAGGCCGAGAAGATGTTAACGACGAAGCTCGCCCTGGACGCCCCGGCACGTCGACAACCGATAAAAACGTTGAAGAAGCGAAGAAAATAGTGTCGGGGAATCGTCGAATTACCATTAGAGAAGTTGCTGATGATGTCGGCATCTCGTTTGATTCGTGCCAAGCAATTTTACCGGAATTTTGGAAACACAATTCATGGATTTTGCATCACGATAATACACCTGCTCGCGCATCGTTGCTTGCGAGTAATTTTTTGTCCAGAAACAATACCACGATCATGCCTCAGCCACCATATTCACCGGATTTGGCCCCCTGCAACTTTTTCCTGTTCCCAAAACTGAAGATGCCCATGAAAGGACGGAGATTTTCAACGATCGAGGAGATAAAGACTGCATCGCTGGAAGAGCTCAAAGCTATACCAAAAATTGCTTATCAGAAGTGCTTCGAGGATTGGAAAAAGCGTTGACACAAGTGTATGATATCTGAGGGGGATTACTTTGAATGGGACAACATAAATATTGATGGATAAATAAATATTTTTTGATAAAAATAAAAAGTCACCTTACTTTTTGATCACACCTCGTACACGTCGAACGCAGAGCAAATGGTCCTATTATAAATTTTACGAAAAACGAGGAAGGATTACATTTTTATTTGATCAAAAATTAACAATTCATTCTTGAAAAGGTTATTGTTATTGCACCGCAATAGAGTTCTGGATTGACGTGTATACACGTCGAACGCAGTTAACTGGTTAAGAAAACCTTGTCTGAGAAACATAAGTCAAGCTCTAGATAGAGGAAATTCTGGGAAATAGAGTTTCCCTTTGCCGGATACAGTATTTTATCGATAAATGTCCCAAATGCCTGGCCGACAATTGTCCCAAAACTATCCCCACTCCTGCGGGGTGTATCCCCTCGAGGGGCCGAGAAGCTCGAGAGAACTCGGTCGCCGAGAAGTGTGACATCATACGACTCGGGTATATCGGTGAGACACCACTAACCCAATGACAAAACTTTTTGTTATTTTTAAATATTTTTTTATAGGACTTTCACCAACATATTCGTGACATTTTTCTAATTAAAACGATACCAAATACGATATAATTCCCATGACATTTACCTGTGTAATGAACGGTGAAAATTTCGAACGCAAGGAAGAAGAACGTATGGGAAGTTCTTTAAACGCTTTGATACGCTGTCCTTTGCATCGGAAACTTTCATCGTTCAATAAACGAGTAAATATAATTGTAATTATATCACATTTGGTATCATTTTCATTAGAAAAATTACACGAATATGTTGGTCATAGTCCCATAAAAAAATAATTAAAAATAAATTAGTTTTGTTAGTGGATTAGTCATGTTTACACTTCTCGGCGACCAAAGCCTGTCGAGCAACGCTGTCCTTTTCTACGTTCGGCAAAATTCAAAAAATAGTATCCCTGGCGGATAATTGTCCCCGGGTAGACTCGCGTTGGAGACAATTCTCGATAAAATACTGTATATCATAATTGGTATTACTTTCATTACAAAAATTACACGAATATGTTGGTCAAAGACTCGTAAAAAGATAATTCAAAAAGTTTTGTTAATGCATTAGTCATGTTTACACTTCTCGGCGACCGAAGCCTGTCGAGCTACGCTGTCCTTTTCTACGTTCGGCAAAATTCAAAAAATAGTATCCCTGGCGGATAATTGTCCCTGAGTAGACTCGTGTTGGGGACAATTATCGATAAAATACTGTATATCATAATTGGTATAATTTTCATTACAAAAATTACACGAATATGTTGGTCAAAGACCCATGAAAAAATAATTCAAAATAAAGAAGTTTTATTAGCGGATTAGTCATGTTTACACTTCTCGACGACCAAAGCCTGTCGAGCTACGCTGTCCTTTTCTACGTTCGGTAAAAGTCGAAGAACAGTATCCCTGACGGATAATTGTCCCCGGGTAGACCCGTGTTGTGGACAATTATCGATAAAATACTGTATATCATAATTGGTATCACTTTTATTAAAAAAATTACACGAATATGTTGGTTATAGACCCATGAAAAAATAATTCAAAATAAAGAAGTTTTGTTAGCGGATTAGTCATGTTTACACTTCTCGACGACCAAAGCCTGTCGAGCTGCGCCGTCCTTTTCTACGTTCGGCGAAATTCAAAGAATAGTATCCCTGGCGGATAATTGTCCCCGGGTAGACCCGTGTTAGTTCGTGGTCCCAGTGGCTCCGATATCGGCCGATTTGGCCGACGTCCGACGCATCTGTCTCTTTTTTTCAAGCCTTCGAAAAAGAGAAACAACAACCTCAAACGTCGGCCGAATCGTCCGAAATCGGATGCGCTGTGATCGCACCCTTAGGGACAATAATCGATAAAATAATGTAACCAACATATACATGGCAGAGTAAGAAACAAGTCTTGACCTGACCACACAGACTACATTCAGTTTGCACCCTGGAACGTCGGAAACAACGGACTGCGGTGAAAGTCCCAAGTTTGCGGGCGACAATCAGTTCGGTGGGTATCATCTCGGGGAGTACGATGTATCATGAATTACCTGAAGTAGTGGGATCCGAATGGCGAACAGTAAAAAGGATCGTTGTGCATGTGCGGCTGTCCTGGTACACCGGGTCCTTGGGGATGGGTATGTGGGCCCATGGGTCCGGTGGGTCCGGGTCCGCACATCCCGGGTGCCCCTTGCGGCTGCATGCCGGCTGGGCCCATCATGCCGGCGGTGGGGCCCATGGGATGGGGTCCGGGATGGTGCGGCGATCCGACCATGTGGGGGCCCGGATGGTGAGGGTGCGGCGACGGTCCACCGCCGCCCATGTGGGGGTGCGGTGCGTGGGGCGATCCGCTCATCATTCCGTGGGGCGGCATTGGGTGGGGGCTCGGCGAGGCTCCGTTCAAATGGGGCCCGCCGGTGACACCGCCGTGAGGGGTCGGCGGTCCCCCGTGCGTCGGCGTGGTGGCCGGCTGGGGCGGCGGAAGATTCGGTGGGCCAGTTGGTCCGGTGGCCGCGAGCGGCGGCAGCGGGCCGTTCGCCATGTTGTTCAGCTGGGTTAGCGAGGCCGCTGCCGACGCCATCGCCTGCAAGGGATTCGTGGCGCCGCTCGTCGTGTTGACGATTAGACCGCCGGCGATGCCCGGTCCTACGACGTTGTTGTTCGGCCCGACCAAATTGCTACCCGGTACCGAGTTCAACCCGTTGTTCACGGAGTTCCCGTTGCTGTTACCGTTGCTCGTTACGATGTTCCCCGGATTGTTGTTGTTGGTGTTCGCGTTGCTCACACCGCCGCCGAGTGATTGCAAGGACGGCGGCAGCGGTGGCGAGCCGGCGGGGGGCGCTGCCGGGCCCCCGAGGCACCGGCCCGACGGACCGGAGGCGGTTACGCTGCTGGGCGCTACCGGCACGCCGGCGTGGAGTGGTATTCCACCTGGGGGGCGCTGTGCCACCCTCACCGGCATCACTCCCCCCTCCACGACGCCCTTCACCCTCTCCTCGAACTCCCGCCGGCTTGATTATTGGGGTACGTGCGCGGGAATCTCCGTCTACCCTCGACACCGACCCCCTTCTTTCACCTCGCAGTTCCTCTCTCAACTCCTTCGATCTTCTTCTTGGATCTACCACCTCTGTCTTTCTGCTGCCTGCACAGTACCTTCCTTCCTCTTGGATATTCTACTTCTCGATCAGTTCCTGTACAATACTTCCGCCGAACAACCGACTTGATTATTGGAGTACCAGCGCGGGAATCTCCGTCTCTCCTCCACCCCCTTCTTTCAACTCGCGGTTCCTCTCCGAACTCCTTCGATCTTCTTCTTGGATCTACCACCTCTGTCTCTCTGCTGTCTGGACAGTATCTTCCTCTTGGATATTCTACTTCTCGATCAGTTCCTGTACAATACTTCCGCCGAGCAACCGACTTGATTATTGGGGTACCAGCGCGAGAATCTCCGTCTCTCCTCGACCCCCTTCTTTCACCTCGCGGTTCCTCTCTGAACTCCTTCGATCTTCTTCTTGGATATTCTACTTCTCGATCGCTTCCTGTACAATACTTCCGCCGAGCAACCGAGTTGATTATTGGGGTACGAGCGCGGGAATCTCCGTCTCTCCTCGACACCGATCCCTTCTTTCAACTCACGGTTCCTCTCTGAAGTCCTTCGATCTTCTT
>CM052197.1:3700534-3713027 GCA_028455805.1 Lasioglossum figueresi
ATATTCGCTTATTTCTTCGTTGTTTATTTTCTGAGAAAAATTTGCAGTCTATTTGTTTACCACGACCGGTCATTTGACCGGTAGAACGATTCATATCTTTTTACCACGTTTTTGTAATAGTATTCTCTCGAAGACTCAATTCCGAAACAATGAAGTCGTTACAAACGAAAGGTAATGCAGTGTGTGGCATGATTTTAGCCGAAAAAGTGCCTTTCTGTGATTGCTTTACGGGACTTCCAATTGTTTACAGTTCTCAATCGACTATCGACCTCGCGGTGTTTATTTGCCTGATTGATGATTGGTATCCGAAGCGTTCCAGAAGCATATTTGTAAAAAAATCCTGTGAAAACGAATAAAATGTGCATTACATACTTCTGAATAAAAGAAACTATATTTTTGTACCGTCAAATTGGCTAATATATTCGTTCTATATTAAAATATGTAAGTTGTGCCGAAGACCGGACATTTGACAATCCCCAAAAATATCCTTCCAAGGCATACCTTAACCTCTTAACCGCGGAATTTAGTATTAAAAATCCCTGACCGAGCGCGGAATTAAAATCAAGCGATGACAAGTATACGAGGTGCGATCAAAACGTAAAGTGACTTTTTGAATTTCGCGGGATACCTACAGTCGATTTCCGTTTTCTTTTTTTTCTTATGCTGATACACTCGTCCCGAACGTATGTTCACGGTTTCAGCTATATTGTGAGAAGTTTGTGAGAAGCATAAAGGTTAGAAGTGTTTTGCGTGTTCGGAGATTTTCTGCTGTCGAACAAAATTGATCAAAGAATTTGCATCAAATTTTGTGTAAAAATGGAATTAAGTGCTCCAAAACGCTTGAAATCTTGACAGTGGCGTACGGTGAGTGTACTCTGAGTAAAAAGAATGTTTATAAGTGATACAAGCTCTTCCAAGAAGGCCGAGAAGATGTGTAACGACGAAGCTCGCCCTGGATGCCCGAGCACGTCGACAACCGATGAAAACGTTGAAGAAGCGAAGAAAATAGTGTCAGGGAATGATCGAATCACCATTAGAGAAGTTGCTGATGATGTCGGCATCTCGTTTGGTTCGTGCCAAGCAATTTTACCGGAATTTTGGAAACACAATTCATGGATTTTGCATCACGATAATGCACCTGGTCGCGCATCGTTGCTTGCGAGTAATTTTTTGGCCAGAAACAATACCACGATCATGCCTCAGCCACCATATTCACCGGTTTTGGCCCCCTGCGACTTCTTCCTGTTCCCAAAACTGAAGAGACCCATGAAAGGACGGAGATTTGCAACGATCGAGGAGATAAAGACTGCATCGCTGGAAGAGTTCAAAGCTATACCAAAAATTGCTTATCAGAAGTGCTTCGAGGATTGGAAAAAGCGCTGGCACAAGTGTATTATAACTGAAGGGGACAACATAGATATTGATGAATAAATAAATACGTTTTGATAAAACTAAAAAGTCACCTTACTTTTTGATCACACCTCGTATACGTGAAGTGTCGGTAGAAATATTGTTAGAGAGAATCTAGCTGTGTACTCTGATCGCGTAGACGGCCTCAGGATCGACGAAATGAACTCGTTTACGTTGAAGAATGTATATGCAAATGTTCCAATTTTACGAAAAACATCGCGTCGGAGTGACTTACAGATAAAACTTGTCAATATTCTTATGTTGTTGAACTTTGTTCGACAGCGTTCGCTGTAAATGCAGAAAGATTCGCCGGCTATCGTGACGAGTTGACAACGGGCGAAAAAAATTCTAGCGATAGCGCGCGAATAAATTTAAATGATATTATTAGCGGCGCTGGGAGACCTGTTGTGTCTCCTATCGAACACTTCGAAACGATTTTTAGCGCAATCCACGACGGACAGAATTCTCTGCGAAGTATTCGAGCCGAGGCAAATATAAATCTTTAATATCCTGCAAACCCGGCGAGCTTCGTCTACCTTTTAGGGGGTTAATCACGTTACCTGGAACTTCAGGTACTTTCCCGTAGCATCGAAAAACTCGTTTCGTAACTCTCAATTACAACCGTGGCCGAAGTTTTGAGCCTCGTCTATCAGTAGTCTATTCATTAAACGATGAACTCGCAGGTAAACAATCGTAGACGCTGAGAGAGAGAGAGAGAGAGAGAGAGAGAGAGAGAGAGAGAAAGAAAGAAAGAGAGAAAGATAGAGAAACGAAGGGACCGAAAGTGGTCGACTCTGTTTGGCAAACGATCGGTCGACAGAGGTATCTTCGGCGAAGTTTCACTTTTGGAATCGACGAGGATCCGAGACCTAGGACTCGGATTGATTCTGTTGAGATCACGGAAACCCAGAAATCCGATTTATCGCGTTCGGGGTCAAGTCGGCCGCATTTGTGCGCCCTGATGAAGAAGAATGGTCTTACAGTCTGACGCGCGGCGCGTGCGAAAACGATCAGCAAGCCCCGAACACGTTGCTTCGGCTGGCCGCCATTTTTACGGCGATTGACGCGTTAAACTCCACGGTCACACCGGGATTTATTAATCCTTACCTAGGTTTAGGAACACGTTGATTTTTACTAACATTTTCGCCATCGTTATACAAGTTTGCTATTTTACAACTACAATAGAGTGTTAATTATCCGAATCAGTGAACGAGAGATCTCGAAACGATAGTCTCTAATATTAATTGCAAGATATAAGAGCTAAATACATGCTTATTTATGTTTTTTAATGAGTTCAACGAATTTTCACGGTTTTGCATTTGATGTATTGAAATTCACAGTCGAGTGATTAATTGGATGAAATTGTCGTTATCGAATCGCTTTGATTTTGGGGAACTATTGGTACAGGACCGACGATTAAAAAATTTACAACAATAGAGCGTCAATTAATATATAAATAAGAGCTAAATAGATGTTTATTTATTTTCCTTAACGATTTCAACGAATTTGCACGGTTTTGCATTTGATGTATTTAAGTTCACAGTCGAGTGATAAATTGGATGAAATTGTCGTTATCGAATCGCTTTGATTTTGGGGAACTATTGGTACAGGACCGACGATTAAAAAATTTACAACTACAATAGAGCGTTAATTATCCGAATCAGTGAATGAGAGATCTCGAAACGACAGTCTCTAATATTAATTGCAAGATATAAGAGCTAAATACATGCTTATTTATGTTTTTTAATGAGTTCAACGTATTTTCACGGTTTTGCATTTGATGTATTGAAATTCACAGTCGAGTGATAAATTGGATGAAATTGTCGTTATCGAATCGCTTTGATTTTGGGGAACTATTGGTACAGAACCGACGATTAAAAAATTTACAACAACAATAAAGCGTCAATTATCCGAATCAGTGAATGAGAGATCTCGAAACGATAGTCTCTAATATTAATTGCAAGATATAAGAGCTAAATAGATGTTTATTTGTTTTCCTTAACGATTTTAACGAATTTTCACGGTTTTGCATTTGATGTATTTAAATTCACAGTCGAGTGATAAATTGGATGAAATTGTAGTTATCACATCGCTTTGATTTTGGGGAACTATTGGTACAGGACCGACGATTAAAAAATTTAAAACAACAATAGAGCGTCAATTATCCGAATCAGTGAATGAGAGATCTCGAAACGATAGTCTCTAATATTAATTGCAAGATATAAGAGCTAAATACATGCTTATTTATGTTTTTCAATGAGTTCAACGAATTTTCACGGTTTTGCATTTCATGTATTTAAATTCACAGTCGAGTGATAAATTGGATGAAATTGTCGTTATCGAATCGCTTTGATTTTGGGGAACTATTGGTACAGAACCGACGATTAAAAAATTTACAACAACAATAAAGCGTCAATTATCCGAATCAGTGAATGAGAGATCTCGAAACGATAGTCTCTAATATTAATTGCAAGATATAAGAGCTAAATACATGTTTATTTATCTTTTTTAACGATTTCAACGAATTTTCACGGATTTGCATTTGATGTATTGAAATTCACGGTCGAGTGATTAATTGAGTAAAATCCTTGTTATCGAATCGCTTTGATTTTGGGGAACTCGGGGTACAGGACCGACGACTAAAAAATTAAAAAATGTGGCACAGCATCACAGTGAACGTCAGGGAAAAAGAAAAGAGCGGATACGCGGTTAAAACGGAATTATTAAAGAGGCAACCGTAAATTCGTGAATCCTGGATTCGCGCGGGCTTTCCGCGAGCCATTTTTTCGTAATTCCAGTTTCGAAAAGGCTGCCGCCGCCTCGACTTAATAACTGGATTACCACAGAAGTAATTTAGGATTAAAAAGTAATCGACTGGGTATCGTACCGAGCTGGTAAGGAAATATCCTACGCTCTCGCCGCGCCGCGCTCGGATGCTAGATTAACCGGATGAAGAAAAATGAGAGCGACAGGGAAAAAGGGACGGATTCTCTCTCCGCGGGAAAATCGGAGCGTCTGCAAGGAAAACCTTTCGAAAAATGAAATTAATCGCTGGTAAACGAGTTACAATATTACGTTCGTAATTCTACGCAGCGGTGTGTACACTTCGAGCTGAAATTGGAGGTCCGAGTGTAATCTGATTACGCGTTACTGATTTTCAGAACGTGGATGTTCGAATTCCTGGTTATTTTTGACAAAATTAACACTGGAAGAAATATCCTCTTTAGGGGATGAAAGGGGGTTGTACTCTGATGTAAGAGAAAAATGTTATTAACATGTTTACGGCAGCCTAAAAAATTACGGGAAGTCAAAGTAATTTATTCAACGAAATAAACATTGCAAATGTAAGACGTGCGATGCATTTTGTGCATTAACGCAAACATTAAGGTGCAGTTTTTGACAAATAACGTCGGTCATTCTTGGGAAACGTGGCACTCAATTTTTTAAACGCAAGTTTACAGCAACCTAAAAAATTCTGGGAAGTCAAAGTAATTTATTGAAAGAAATAAACATTGAAAATCTAAGACGCGCGATGCATTTTGTGCATTAACGCAGAAATTACGGTGCAGTTTTTTGACAAATAACGTCACACATTCTTGAGAAACATGGCACTCGAATTTTTAAACGCAAGTTTACGGCAGCCTAAAAAATTCCAGGAAATCAAAGTAATTTATTTAACGAAATAAACATTGAAAATGTAAGATGCGCGATGCATTTTGTGCATTAACGCAAGAATTAAGGTACAGTTTTTTATAAATAACGTCATTCATTTTTGGGAAACAGAGCAGTCAAATTTGTAAACGCATGATTACGGCAGCCTAAAAAATTCCGGGAAGTCAAAGTAATTTATTTAACGAAATAAACATTGAAAATCTAAGACGTGCGATGCATTTTGTACATTAACGCAAACATTAAGGTGCAGTTTTTGACAAATAACGTCACAAATTCTTGGGAAACGTGACACTCAAGTTTTTAAACGCATGTTTACGGAAGCCTAAAAAATTTCGAGAACTCAAAGTAATTTATTTAACGAAATAAACATTGAAAATGTAAGACGTGCGATGCATTTTGTGCATTAACGCAAACATTAAGATGCAGTTTTTGACAAATAACGTCACTTATTCTTGGGAAACGTGACACTCAAATTTTTAAACGCATGTTTACAGCAGCCTAAAAAATTGCGTGTTATCGAAGTAATTTATTTAACGAAATAAACATTGAAAATCTAAGACGTGCGATGCATTTTGTGCATTAACGCAAACATTAAGGTGCAGTTTTTGATAAATAACGTCACTTATTCTTGGGAAACGTGGCACTCGAATTTTTAAACGCATGTTTGCGGCAGCCTAAAAAATTCTGGGAAATCGAAGTAATTTATTTAACGAAATAAACATTGAAAATGTAAGATGTGCGATGCATTTTGTGCATTAACGCAAACATTAAGGTACATATCTTTGCAAATAACGTCACTCATTCTTGGGAAACGTGTCACTCAGATTTTTAAACGGAAATGAGGATAGCAAGTCTTTTTTTGGGTGTAATTTTGTATTTTAATGTAAATTAGTAATAGAAAAAGAGAGGACTACATTAACCAACATGTTAAACCCAAAGAATATACCATTTTAGCACTGTAGGAATTATTTTGACTAGGTATAATACTTTTTAGTGGGGCTTCTGACAGAAGACAGTATCCAAAGAGTTAACAATTTTGTAAAACTATTTGTCCCCGAACGATCGAGATATGAAGATTCCACCCATGCACTCCGCGTACACCAGGCCGAAATTCTTTTCCCGGAGCGAAGCTACTCCAGATTGTCGAGAGAGCGCGAGGAACAGGTTGGAAACGGTACAAAGCTAATAAGAAGGCCCTAACCGCGGCCTAAGAAGCAGGACGGAGACTCAGGTAACTCGGTACTCGCCACGCAGGTAGAGTTTGAGACAAGAGGTATCATTGTCCGAGTGCCGGGAGGCCGCAAGGTAACCGTTTACAAAGCGCTGGAAATTCCAGGTACCCCGGGACGTTTAACGGAAAATAACCAAGTTCCTCTGCCCCGTTCCCCACGGGGCCCCCCCTCGGACAGTTCGACGCGGCAAGTCGACGTCGTCGTGTTTTCCCCGGCAAATAATACAGTTTTCCGTGGAAACAAAGGATCCGTCATTTCCCCTCCGTTCTGGACAGGAAAAGTTGACCCAGATCCGCGGAACACGATTTTCGTCGCTCGGGAGAAACAACGAGCTGCTCGAGGAATCTTCTTCTTCGGTTCAACCGATCGATATTCTATCCCTTGTAGCGGAACTTTGAATCAAGCTTGCGGCAAATACGAGCCGAATATAAAATTCATTCGCAGGCAACGTGATAGATAAACGTATTTATCATCCAGGCAATTGCGAGCAACGAATAAAACTTGTATATGTTTAACAAGGGACGATCCCGAACCACACACAGGAAGGAAATTAACCCTTCGCACTCGAAGCTATTTTAACTGGAAGATTAAACATTTCTTCCGATCTAGAATATTTCCATCCTGTATGATTCTTTAAATTTGGTGGATATGAAATTGATGCAATACCTCATACAATATTTAAATGTTGAGTAATTAGATGCCGACAGATCTAACAATGTAAACAATATTTTAAATAATAGTACATCAATTATTAATGGCGCCTCAGAGGCGTCACTCGAGTGCTAAGGGTTAATCGAATTGTCCATTTTGCGTTACGCCTCACGAATTAAGGCAGACAGGAAACAAAATACCCATTAATGGGGAGTTTAGTGTAGCGAAATATTGATGAATTGTTTGTAGAATTGGGGAAAATCTCATTCCCGTAGTTAGGCAGCAAACAAATATAATAAGTAGCGCAATATACGCGTCCGAATTGTTTGGATTCCTCGTGTCGGTATCATTTATTGCTTGTTGGGGACCTTAATAAAATTGGGACTGCAAACACTTGAGGTGCGGAAGGTTCCGAAAGCGTCCACGAAATTTCCTAAACGTGGGTGGTGCGTTTCTGGTTTGTACGACGAGACACGACCTTCTGGCACCGGGGCAGAAGCGCAGGGGGGGGCAGTCCGGTCCCTGGATAGACTACCGAGAATTCCCTGAGACCATTAATCTGCTCGCTGCGACACTCCGGGCCCCTTTTACCGTCCGGCACCCCTCCTTTCGGGCAGGTAAGCGTGGCCAGGTCCCAACAGCCGATCCTCAAAGCATTGTCCAAACAGCGACCGCTGCTGACGAAACGTAGCTAGGTTGTTGGCACCGATCGGAAACCGCTATCGCAACCGGAAGCAACCGATGGCACAGCGATCATGCTCTCTGTGATTTCTGCGAGATGGTGCGAGGGGCGGTTAATTGGCCCCGAGGGGGATGCACGGATTGTCGCGAGGGAGAACGAGTTACCGGCGGACGTGATCCTTGGTTCCGGAGACACGGGTTTTTCACCTGGACAAGGTTGAGGCTGTTGGGATGCGGTCAACGTCTTCGGTGTCTATCTTTAATCGCTGATTTCTTATTTAAGGGGTTACTGCTGCCTTCGAGATACACTTGTTCTTGCTAGGCGAGGCAAGATCGGGGATACTGTTGGGGTTTTCGTTGCTCTGATTGAGAATGAGCAGTCTACTAACGGTTTTAAAACTTTTACAGATCTAGTTTAGGGAGTTGCTACAAATCGACTTGAAGCAGGCTTTGGAAACAGTCTCAGTTTTAAACTTTTCCTTTTATGGTGTCTACATGAATTCCTACAGGAAAGTATATTCATTGTTTATAGAAGGGGTTGATTCAGGACATCACTAATCTTGCAATTATCTTGCTCGAGGAATCCTCTTCTTGAGGCTAGCTGATCGAGACTCCATCAACCCCTTGTACCGAAACTTTCTGTCAATCTTGTGCTTTTTCGTTGCTCTGATTGAGAATCAGGAGCCTACTACCAGTTTTAAAACTTTACGAGATCTATTTTAGGGAGTTGCTACTGATATAACCTTCGACTTGAAGCAGGCTTTGGAGAATTCCCATTTTTAAACTTTTCATTTTACGATGTTCGCATGAATTCCTACAGGAAAGCATACTTATTGTTTGTAGAAGGGGTTGATACGGGAAATCACTAATCTTGGAATTATCTTGCTCGAGGCTAGCTGATCGAGACTCTACCAACCCCTTGTACCGAAACTTTTTGTCAATCTTGTTCTTTTTCGTTACTCTGATTGAGAATAAGGAGCATACTAGTTCTTAGACTGCGCAAGCTGTATTTTAGGGGATTGCTACTGATATACACATCGACTTGAAGTAAGCGTTGGAAATAGTCTTACTTTAAACTTTTCCTTTTATGGTGTCCACATGAATTTCTCCAGGAAAGCATACTTATTGTTTTTTAGCAAGGGTTGATACAGGAAATCACTAATCTTGTAATTATCTTGCTCGAGAAATCTTCTTCTTGAGGCTAGCTGATCGAGACTCAAACAACCCTTTGTACTGAAACTTCCAATCAATCTTGTTCTTTTCCGTTGCCCTGATTGAGATTGAGAAGCCTACTACCAGTTTTAGAACTTTAACAGATCTATTTTAGGGAGTGGCTACTGATATACACTTCGACTTGAAGCAACCTTTGGAAAAAGTCTCATTTTAAACTTTTCCTTTTATGGTGTCCACATGAGTTCCTACAGGAAAGCATACTGATTGTTTATAGAAGGGGTTGATACAGGAAATCACTAATTTTGTTATTATCTTGCTCGAGAAATCCTCTTCTTGAGGCTAGCAGATCGAAACTCAAACAACCCTTTGTACAGAATCTTGTTCTTTTTCGTTACTTTGATTGAGCATAAGGTGCCTACTAGTTCTTAGACTGTACTAGCTCTATTATAGAGGGTAGCTACTAGTTTAAATTTCGATTTGCAACAGGTGTTCGCAAAAATTCTTATTTTTAAATTTTTCCTGTTATGGTATCCAGATGAACCCGTGCCGAAAAGCATACTAATTGTGTATAAAAGGGGTTGATTTAGGCAATCACTAATCTTGCAATTATCTTGCTCGAGGAATCGTCTTCTTGAGGCTAGCTGATCGAGACTCCATCAACCCCTTGTATCGAAACTTTCAGACAAACTTGTTGTTTTTCGTTACTCTGATTGAGCATGAGATGCCTACTAGTTCTTAGACTGCACCAACTCTAATTTAGAGGGTAGCTACTGGTTTAAATTTCCATTTGCAGCAGAACTCGCAAAAATTGTTATTTTAAAATTTTTCCTTTCATGCTGTCCAGGTGAACCCCTGCAGAAAAGCATACTAATTGTGTACAAAAGGTCTTAATTCAGAAAATCACTAATCTTGCAATTATCTTGGTCAAGGAATCCTCTGTTTAAAGCTGGCTGATCGAGGCTCCAACCCCTTGTACTGAAACTTTCAGACAAACTTGTTCTCTTTCGTTACTCTGATTGAGTATAAGATGCCTACTAGTTCTTAGACTGCACCAACTCTATTTTAGGGGGTAGCTACTGGTTTAAATTTCGATTTGCAACAGAGCTCTCAAAAACCTTCCTTTCGTGGTGTCCAGATGGACCCCTGCAGAAAAGCATACCAATTGTGTATAAAAGGTCTTAATTCAGAAAATCATTAATCTTGCAATTATCTTGCTCAAGGAATCCTCTTTTTAAACCTAGCTGATCGAGGTTCCAACCCTCTGTGCTGAAACTTTCAGACAAACTTGTTCTTTTTCGTTGCTCTGATTGAGCACAAGATACCTACTAGTTCTTAGACTCTACTAGCTCTATTTTAACGGGTAGCTACTGGTTTAAATTTCGATTTGCAGCAGGACTCGCAAAAATTGTTATTTTAAAATTTTTCCTTTCATGCTGTCCAGGTGAACCCCTGCAGAAAAGCATACCAATTGTGTATAAAAGGTCTCAATTCAGAAAATCATTAATCTTGCAATTATCTCTCTCAAGGAATCCTCTTTATAAACCCAGCTGATCGAGGCTCCAACCCCTTGTACTGAAACTTTCAATCAATCTTGTTCTTTTTCGTTGCTCTGATCGAGCATGAGGTGCCTCCTAGTTCTTAGACTGTACTAGCTCTATTTTAGCGGGTAGCTACTGGTTAAATTTCGATTTGCAGCAGGACTCGCAAAGATTCTTATTTTGAAATTTTTCCTTTCATGTTGTCCGATGAACCCCTGCAGAAAAGCATACCAATTGTGTATAAAAGGTCTTAATTCAGAAAATCATTAATCTTGCAATTATCTCGCTCAAGGAATCCTCTTTTTAAACCTAGCTGATCGAGGCTCCAACCCCTTGTACTGAAACTTTCGATCAATCTTGTTCTTTTTCGTTGCTCTGATCGAGCATGAGGTGCCTACTAGTTCTTACACTGTACTAACTCTATTTTAGAGGGTAGCTACTGGTCACAACCGAGACACTAACCGAGACTATCGTGCTCGAAAGAACGCAAGTTTTCCGTGGCAGGCACAGGTACATGACGTCGGTGGGTCCGGTCGGGAATCGTCCCAGGTGACTGTTTGAAAGTTCGTCAGGGTTTCCGAGGGAAGTGGCGGGAGGAAGGGCACAGAAACAGAAAGAGAGAGCGCGCGCGATGGGTCGAGCAGGCAAACGGGCAGCCACCGCCGCCAGGTTGGCCAAGCAAGCCAGGCAGCTACGCAGGCAAGCAGGCAAGCAAGCAAGCAAGCAAGCAAGCAAGCAAGCAAGCAAGCAGGCAGGCAAGTAAGCAAGCGAGCAGACCGTCGGGCGTCGCGCAAGAAGGAACAATTAGAGGCCAAATAAAGACGAAGAAGCGAGTCACAGTCGAGCGGGTTCGCAACGAGCGTGTGTGTGATTTCGGTCACGCCGCGCGAGCGCCTGTACGTTGACCCCCGGTAGAAAGGGGAGAGGGGAAGCAGGGAGAGAGAGAGAGAGAGAGAGAGAGAGAGAGAGAAAGATGAAGAGAGAAAGAGTGAGGAGAACGGAAAAAACGAAGAAACACCGGGGGCAGGCAGCTGAAAAAGGGAGGGAAAAAGACGCGGAGAGATCGACGCCGGGGTAGAGGAGCGAAGAGGGAACCAACCGAGGGAGGAGGGAGATCGAGGAACGAGAGGAGGAAAGAGAGAAGAGCATTTGCTCACCGGCTTCGTTCGTTCGTTCGTTCGTTCGTTCGTTCTTTCTTTCTTTCTTTCTTTCTTTCTTTCTTCCTCCGTTCGTGCTCCGGTCGGAGAGGGTTCCTCGACTCGCCTCACGGTTCGAACTCGCTCGTTGCCACCACGGTGAGCCAGAACGGGGCCAGGGGGGGCTCGCGACCGAGCCACGGAAAGAAACGGCCAGACCGAGAAACGTAGAGGAGAGGGACGGAGAGAGAACCAACCGAAGAAACGCTCAGGAGGCTGAGAACTCACTCTACCAGAGGCCGAGAGACCGACGCGTATACACACGCAGGTTCATCGGTAAGTTAATCGTCTTGAACGCTCGATCATGCTGGACCTGGTCCCCTTAGACCACGATTTCAAGGGGTATGTCACATCTTGGTGAAGTTCAAGGGTGAGTTCCCGCGCGGATTTAGGGGTCGCGGGTTGCTGAAGGCTTTCACTGTCGATCTTTGATCGTTCAAACTTCTGGACATTCTTCACGGATTTAATCCTCCCCCTGGTGGTTTAGGTCCTGAACACTCTTCGCGGTTTTAGAATTATTGTTCTGAAAGGGGTTCATTGATTGATCATCTTTATCGAACCTTATTTATAATATTGCGGTCTTACTGGGTCGATTGTTTTAGGTCTTGAACACTCTTCGTGATATTAGAACTATTGTTCGAAAAATGGGTTTATTGATTGATCCTCCCTATCGAACCTTGTTTGTAATATTGCGATCTTACTGGGTCGATTGTTTTAGGTCTTGAACACTCTTCGTGGTTTTAGAATTATTGTTCGAAAAGGGGTCCATTGATTGATCCTCCTTGTCGAACCTTGTTTCTAATATTGCGATCTTACTGGGTCGATTGTTTTAGGTCTTGAACACTTATCGTGGTTTCAGAATTATTTGTCTGAAAGGGGTCCATTGATTGATTCTCCTTATCGAACCTTATTTATAATATTGCGATCTTACTGGGTCGAT
>CM052197.1:3741042-3753297 GCA_028455805.1 Lasioglossum figueresi
TCCGATGTATTTCGTGACAGAACTTTTAGAAAGAATGGAGAAAGAAATTGTATGAAAGATGTAGACTCGGAAGGTTAATTAGCCTGGAATGTTGCGTTCCTCCGAGAATATCAACCCCTCGCGATTCAGTATCATCCAAAAGCGTCTGCTCAGAGTATCTCAGTTTATCGCAGTGGCGAGCAGTTGCATCGGAAAGACAGTAAAGTTGCACGTAGAAATAAGAATACGAATTTTGTGATAATGGAAATTCAGTTTCCTGTACGGTTATTGAACGCTATCTGCTGAATTTCGTTACAGAGTGGTTTCCGCCAGCAGGACCAGTTGTTTCCTCGAGTCTTGAGAGGTTAAATACGCCTGCTAGTGTTTTCCAGAGAAATGAAGCCTAAGAAGCCAGATGGGAACTGTACGAGGTGGAAATTCGCATGAATCCGAGGTCTGTCGGTATCGTTTTGAGCGGAACACTCTGCGTCTAACTGCGCTCGATAAGCTGTAGCAACAAGTCTTCCCCGACGAACGTGGGGGCTCGGCCGATCCGTTCAGGCTTCGAGCCCTAATCCCGGCGAGTAAGTTATTCTGGTAGGCTGTGCTCAGGCTCGTTTTCATGCTAATTCGCCGAGTGTCCAGAATTCAGCAGGACGCGCGCGCGATTCACCTTGTTCGCCGTTTGGTCGGCAGCCAGAGGAAATTTACCTCCGCCCTGCACCCTGGTATCGCGCAATGTCATCGTAACGTTTGCACGCCTGGTCTAGGCAGAATTTACGATCACCGCCGTGCCCGTAAGGCTCCCGAGTGGTTCCGTTGCGTAACTGCGAAACCAAGCCTCCTGGTAAACTAATAAACCACCGAGGGAAGTCAAGGTCGCGGAACTTTCCGGAACCGGAAGCTACCGGAAGCAGTCTGACCGATGGGTCGGGTAGCTATCGAGCTAGCTAAGAAGTCTTTCCACCCTGAACGTGTATTTTTCCCGAGATGCTCGTTTCTTATCCGCCGATGTTAACGTCTGCGGGTAATTTCTGTGGGTCGTTGACATATTTCGAGTTCGCTGCATCGGAAAATAATTTTTCCTTCCCGCTTCCGTAAATCGGACGTTGAAACGACGAGTTTCCGCGGGCTTGTTCGCGCGTGGCCCGATCTTCGGGCTCGATACGGTTGAAAAGCAACTTCCCGGTTCGACGAGAGGGTGAAAAAGGGGTGAGAGAGAGCGCGCTTCAGGGCCTGCGCGAGGGCATTACGATATTACTCGGCATTTATCAGCCGATGCAATCGTCCCTGCGTGCTTATTCCGTGTTTTTCCTCCGCCGCGAATTTTCCCTCGAGAAATATCCGACCCGAATACCCGCCGACTCGAGAGCAACCCCCTCGCAAGACGCGGGGCATGCAAACGCGCCCTTAAATTGAAATAAAAGCGAACGAGGTGAAACTGCTGTTTGGGGATCCCATCACCCTGACCTTCGCGTTCATCCACGATTTCCTGAGCTATCCTTCGGAGATCATTGCTTCGTTGTTCGTTAGAAAGTTATTAATAAAAATAAGATTCTACAATTCTTTTCACTGATTTTATCTTGGAACTGCATTAAATCCGCAGTCTAGTAATCTGACAATGGAGAGATATATTTACATAAATAGTCATTTACTTATACTATACAAACGTAGACGCTGGTACGCTGCACTGCTGCCAGAAATCAATGAATTCTAACACTCTTTCGAGTTCAAATCTGTTACTTGATTCATCGGTTAGCGAATAAAAAATATTTATTGAAGAGGAAGGGGCTTCCTGAATTCCTGTAAAATTATTGACGTTCGTTTCCCCGAACTAAGGAGCCTACTTCTGGGTCAACAAGGTGCAGGATATCAGAGTATTGGAATGATACGGGTGTTGCGAAGCGTTCAGAAATTGGAGTAACGATCCGGTGATCCAGTTTCGGGTTCATTGATGCTGGATCTACGTAGCAGAGGGGCCAGTTTACGACGTTAGATGTAAAAGCCCGGGGGCGTCGATATCTTCGATTGGCCCCGATGCAAAAGACCGCGGCTACTTTTGCATCGCCCTGTACCGGCAACCCCCGGGAGTGGTGGGCGGAGAGGATGGGGCTGCGGCGGGCGTTTTTCAAATAATTACATCGGGCTGCGGTGGTGGTGGGTCGCCATGGCAACCGCAGTGCCTTCAGCATCCTACGACTGAAAGCAACCGGGCAACCGTGCGGTGCAACCGGGCTCTCTCTCCTTTGGTTCAGACTCCGTACCCCGTCCATCTCTCTCTCTTTCTCTCTATTTCTCTCTCTCTATTTCTCTCTCTATTTCTCTCCCTCTCGCGTTTCCCCGGACCGTTTGCGTTCCGTCGGAACGAGTTCAATGCTAGATTGGACGTGACTGCGGATTAGCAAACCGTGAACGTAATAATTCCTCGACGCCTCCTGCTTCCGTCTCTAACGCGCCCCGACTCGCGTCGATGGCCGAAGATGCTCGAAGAATCGCATAAACGATCCTCGATCGATGATCTACCAAGTCCTGAGTGCCTTCTTCGTTGTCCGATTATTGCACCGAACGGTCGACGCTGTGCAACAACGCGGAAAGCTTCTACGTTCGTGAGATTAGCTACCAGCGAGTAAGATATAACTGCATCTTAAGCCTACTTCGTGCGACTTTTCCAAAAATCCAGGTCACTCGTTCAAGGAAGAAGAAGAATGTTACCTGAAACAGTTCTTCTTCGTACGTAAAAATTGTTCTCCATCCTCGATCCCTTGCCTTACGGTTCGTTTCACGGTTTCAGTGGTTAGAACATTTTTGTAGATGTATGTTCTCCGATAGCTGTACATTGACAAAACGAAAATAGAATGTTATTTCGAAGGAAATTATTGACACACATTTTTATCGGAATGTGCTCAGAATCTTCGTCGCGCGTCAGAGACGATATTGTAAGGGGTTAACGAGTGTTCTGAAATATTGAAGAAATTGCACTAAGTAGATTTAGGATTGATCCAAATATCTAGCACAGTTCTCGTGAAAACCGCTCGCGAGGTTAGGGGTGGGCACCCTTACGCGTTCCCCGCGACAGAGGCTCCTCGAAACGATATTTCAGTAGAACTAGCATAATTCAATGAGCATACAAAGATCCTGCTTTTACCGTCGATTTCTCGACGATCTCCCCTCTTTTTCCAAGTCGAACGAGGCCAGGAATGCAAAGTATTTTTCGAGATATCGGACTGCGGAGTTCCCGGAACGTTCGACATTAGATTTCAGCGGCGGAGGGGAGATCGGTCGGGGGCCAATCGCTCGGCAATTTGCTCCGCAATAACGGAATGACGTACCGCGATTAAAATTCCGGCAATTAAAGCAACGACGGAATGGCTGCGGCCGGCGAACAAGATTTTAAGTGGCGGCCGCGGTTTCGTAGACGAGCGACCTCGTCCGATAAAACCGGTAGGCGCAAGATCATAATGTGCGTCCCATCCCCGCCCCTCTACCTGTGTATCACCTGTATAGATCGCTCGGACCGGAGTTAATGAATTCGTAACGCGTGCTGCGAAATCGCCACGCACCAATAACGTATTAAACGTCCTCCGGAAACACTTAACGGTACGGATCAATTAAACCGCGCGAGCCACCTATCTCTAACACGGGGAATTTGTTTCGACCCTTTCGTTTTATTCGTTGATACCGCCCCTGACGGTCTGGGGAATTTTTCTTATCGCCGGAAACAAGTTTCATTGAATCGCAGTCGCTGAACATGATATAATATAGATAAACTGACAACGTTAAGATGTATTAATGAAAGTAGACATCAACTTGCCCCGATTTCCCACAATTATTTCGTAATTTGTACAGATCGATGTCTGAAGACATTTCAACGAAAGGCTCGATTAATCGGAAAACCGTTCGGAGTCCGTGGGAATGGCAGTGCCATTGAATTTGCTATGGAAAGTCCGATCCAGGCGTTTTCGCGTGTAATTAACGATCGTCGTTTGGGTGTCAATAAATAGTAGACTATTCGAGGACAGAGAAAAAAAATGTCGGAAGCGTCGACTTCGACGAAGAAAAGAGAGACCGCGTGGCCGCCGGTCCGACGTATTAATAACGGTTATAATTTATTAACAGGGCGATCCGAAGGCAGATAAATCCGAGCCGGGGCTCGAAATTTACCGGCGGCGGCGGCGTTGCGTCACCGGCAACATCCATTTTTACCGGAACGACCGAATAATCCCGACGAATGCAATTTTAAACAAACAGCCGGCCCCTCATTATTTATGTCCACTAGACGGCTGCATTAAAAATAATGATGTTGCGCCACACTCGCCGGCCACGGGAATCAATGAAGCAATTAAATTGATAAGTTTGCCTCGTTATATTTTCATTCCTTTGTCGCGGGAATCACGACCGACCGGAATTACGAGCGTGGTCGTGTATCCCCGCAATTCCGCTTCTGGTTTCCGGGACCGAAGTTAGAATTTGCGAAACAATCCTGTACAAGATCATGCTTGATCAGTTTCATTGCTTTTGCGATTTTTTACTCTGACAATTACCTTTTCTTTCAATTTTGGAATCTTTTAAGACGTACGCTGCGTCCAATAGACCAGTAGACTGCGGATTTTTATGCACTTATAGCAAAATCGAGTAGATGAAATAGAAAATTATTGAAAAATTGAATATAGAAGAAATATCATTCAATTTGATTCGGATTTCTTCCAATCGATGCAGATAATTTGTATTTTGCATAAAGATCCGCAGTTTAGCGACCGACGCGTGGCTCACTGTGAACGGAGGTCTTAATTTTTTGGGGTTGCACGAACGTTCCCACAAGCCCGTGGCAGCGGGCTGTCACGTGGCTCGCAATTACAACGGTACATCCAATTACCAAGGTGTTAACGAGTCCCCGGTGAAATCAGCGCCAGTGGGACAAGCAGAATCGGCTCCGGCGATCGACAATCGGAAAGAGGCTCTTCCCTTTGTGAAGGTGTCCAGCGATGGGCTCGAGACGCCTCGAAATCGCTTCAACCGTGGGTCAAGATCCTCGACTCGCTTCGGAGTTCCATTCAAGGCGCGATAAAAGCTCTTCAACGCCGCTACAGTCGTCGAATTCAATTTTACGTCAAATGAACTCCCTCCGCTCTCTCTGTCTCGCGCTCACATTCCCCTCAAAATTCACAGATGGAACTACGATCGCTTCGGAAGATCCCTGGGACCACTTACGATCTCTTGTTGCGCTTGCCTCGATCCCCATTTTGTATTTTTACGTGAAAATTATGCGCGACATTCCAAAATTGTCTTCCTCCACTTTTATTTCGCGTTAATGTATCAAATTAAACTGCGTAATCTGATACCACGAAAGTTGAAGAAGTATTTTAAAAAACTCCGCTCTCTCTTTCTGTCTCGTGCTCACATTCCCCTCAAAATTCACAGATGGAACTACGATCGCTCCGGAAGATCCCTAGGACCACTTACGATCTCTTGTTGCGCTTGCCTCGACCCCCATTTTGTATTTCTACGTGGAAATTATGCGTGACCTTTTAAAATTGTCTTCCTCCACTTTTATTTCGCGTTAATGTATCAAATAAAACTGCGTAATCTGATATCACGAAGATTGAAAATGTATTTTAAAAAACTTCGCTCTCTCTTTCTGTCTCGTGCTCACATTCCCCTCAAAATTCGCAGATGGAACTCTAATCGCACCGGAAGATCCCTGGGACCACTTACGATCTCTCGTTGCACTCGCCTCGACCCCCATTTTGTATTTTTACGTGGCAATTATGCGCTGCCTTCAAAAATTGTATTCCTCCACTTCTATTTCGCGTTAATGTATCAAATTAAACTGCGTAATCTGATATCACGAAGGTTGAAAAAGTATTTTTAAAAACTCCGCTCTCTCTGTCTCGCGCTCACATTCTCCTCAAAATTCACAGATGGAACTCTAATCGATCTGGGACCACTTAGGATCTCTTGTTGCACTCGCCTCGATCCCCATTTTGTATTTTTACGTGGCAATTATGCGCTGCCTTCAAAAATTGTGTTCCTCCACTTCTATTTCGCGTTAATGTACCAAATTGAACTGCGTAATATCACGAAGGTTGAAGAAGTATTTTAAAAAACTCCGCTCTCTCTGTCTTGCGCTCACATTCCCCTAAAAATTCACAGATGGAACTCCAATCGATCTGGGACCATTTACGATCTCTCGTTGCACTCGCCTCGACCCCCATTTTGTATTTTTACGTGGAAATTATGCGCGACCTTCTAAAATTCTCTTCCCCCACTTTTCTTTCGCGTTAATGTATCAAATTAAACTGCGTAATCTGATATCAAGAAGGTTGAAGAAGTATTGTGTTGGCAAGAATGTACTTTCAATTCTTTTTATTCAAGCAATGAACTTCAATCAATAAAATATTTTCCATTTTGCTCGATGATCTGCCATCTTTCTGGTAGCTTCATAATTCCGAGCTTGTAAAACTTCTGGTCCTTATGGACAAGAAACTGATGCAAGTGCGATTTCAGGTCATCGTCATTAGCTGATGTTTTACCATTCAAAGAGTTTTGTAAACTTCAAATAAATGGTAATCTGATGGTGCAATGACGTCACTTCCCAACCAAGCTCCAATAATTTTTTACGTGTTATCAAAGATGTTTGTGGTAAAACGCGATGGTAAAACATTCGCTGACGGTCCTCATGGACCTTAAATCGCGCTTGGATCAGTTTTCTGCCCATAAGAACCAGAAGTTTTATAAGCGCGGAATAATGAAACCACCAGAAAGATGGCAAAAGATCATCGAACAAAATGGAAAATATTAATTAATGTTAATTGCTTGAGTAAAAAGATTCGGTTTTACTTCACTTTAAAACACCGAAATTACTGTCTTGCCAACGCAATATTGAAAAAAGAATTGAAACTGAGTAATGTCATGAAGGCTGACAGTAATTTTCTGGGATGCTCGCCGTTTTCGCGACCTCGAGATAACCACGAAGGCGGTCCCCATGAAAAATGATGCAGCACGCGAGTGGAGGGCGAGAGATTTCGTGGCGATTGAAAAGTGACTTGGAGGGCAAAGGATTCGAGTCTATCCTCTTGAAGCAGCGGTTGGACCGTTTGAATTTTGCAGGAAGAGGCGTCAGGGGAGGCGACCTTGAACAGTCGATAAATTCCGCGACGACCACACAGGGACCAGAGATTCCTTTAGTCCGGGGATCAACCTTTTCCGGGATGTTTCTTTTGCGGATGATCGTTTCCGGCAGTTCGGTCTGTTGCGGGGGACAGCTCGTGAGCTCGCGTGCGACAGGGGATCGAACGGCCGATTGGTAACACGGGAACCAACGTGACGAAGGTTTCGCGAAGGTGGGAGGACGCGCGATCGAGAAGGTGGTCCCGCAGCGAAGACGAAGGAGCAAGCAAGGGCGGTCGAGGAGGTGATGGCGGGAGGGGCGGGGACACGAGGAGGAGGAGGAGGAGGTCCGCGGCGATGCTCACTTGTTGC
Source organism: Lasioglossum figueresi (assembly GCA_028455805.1). Lineage (NCBI taxonomy): Eukaryota > Metazoa > Arthropoda > Insecta > Hymenoptera > Halictidae > Lasioglossum > Lasioglossum figueresi. The sequence continues at coordinate 3,748,501 of CM052197.1, forward strand.
TCGCTCGACTAATTGCCAAGTAATTGGCCCCGTACCCCCGCTCGTATAAAGTTTGCTTCATTGTCTTTAATAACGCCGTGACCTGCGCTAATGGCTCACGTCGCATTCGTAGGAAGAGGGGACGAGTGAAAGCGAGCGAGCGAGAGAAACAGAGAGAGAGAAAGAGTGACGACGCTTTCGACGAGAAAGATCGAATGGCTCGCGGCACGGCAGAAAGGGCCGGAAATTACCAAAGAAATGGAAAACGCCGGGAAACGCGTAAAGCCGGACGAAATAATGATTTCCCGCGGAATTCGATCCCTCGGAGCTGAAGGGCCTTCTCCTTTTGTCCCGCCACACGATTATGCCATTAATTGTTTCGTGCACTCGCTCGCTGCGATTTCTTCCGCAGTTGGGACACGGAATCTGAGATTACGATCGGGGAATCGTAACGAGGCTAGTTTTTCATCTTTCACAGATCATTCGCACAGATTCATTGGACAGCTGGGACTAATCTGGATCAGGTAGGCTGGGAAAGCTTTATTTGCCCCGGGACCACTCTGGTTTGCTCCTGGGGGCAATTCTTTGGAGCAAACTGTGCACAAGGAAGATCAAGCTTTGTATCCTGGCTCAGTTTAGCTTTTTCTGTCTGCGGAGGCGTGGCTACAGATCCGAAAGGCGTGCCGTAGCTGCTCTCGACCTTGACCTTGGTGTTCCTCAAGGTAGTTTATACTTATTGTTACTTTAGATTTTCTCTCCTCTAAAAATCGAGTTCAAGAAACCACAATCATAGCGTTTGTGAGACACGTGCCCAAAGTAGGCGTGGCTTCGGTGCTCTCGCTACGGGGCACTTTTTCTGTCTGTGGAGGCGTGGCTACAGGCCCGAAAGGCGTGCCTTAGCTGCTCTCGACCTTTATCTTAGTGCTCCTCAAGGTAGTTTACACTTATTGTTACTTTAGATTTTCTCTCCTCTAAAAATCGAGTTCAAGAAACCACATTCATAACGTTTGTGGGACACGTGCCCCAAGTAGGCGTGGCTTCTCGCTACGGGGCACTTTTTCTGTCTGTGGAGGCGTGGCTAAAGGTCCGAAAGGCGTGCCTTAGCTACTCTCGACCTGGACCTTGGTGTTCCTCAAGGTAGTTTACACTTATTGTTACTTTAGACTTTGTCTCCTCTAAAAACCGAGTTCAAGAAACCACAATCATAGCGGTTGTGAGACATGTGATCCAAAAAGGCGTGGCGTCGGTGCCCTCGCTACGGGCCACTATCTGCTCGTGCTTTCCTAGGTTTGCCTAGTGTCGTCTAGCTATTTCAGCGCGTTTTTCCTTTTCCCAAGGTACCAACCCCCATATGGCAGTGCACGGGCGAGATTTCGAAGGGGGGAAAAAAGTTGGCGTAACCAGCGGAGCTCCCAACGCGCGTAGGCATTACAATAATTTTTAACTTGATTCCCGGAGACCTTCCACTGAGCGCACTCATTACGAAGTTGACGCGTTCACCGTGGCCATCCGCTCCACCTGCGCCTGCTTCCCCCGAGGGTCATCACCTCGACCACCCTTCCCATGCAATTAGCACAAATGCGACCTCACCCGAGGTGTTTCAACGCGTCCGGAATTTCCTTAACGAGAGCGACGTCGACGGGAGAGAGATTCGAGCCCGGTAACGCGTGAACGTAAACAGGTCTCGCGTTTCGCAACTCGCGATTCGACTTGCCGGTTAATTGTATCGGATCGTCCCGACAACTCGTGCCCATCTTCCGCCAAATAAACACCTCTCCGTCTCCTCGCCTTCCCATCCGGCTGGATGCGATTTTCCTGACGCTTTCGCCATCAAAAATCCGCGAACAGCCTCCTCGATCGAGACGTTCATATTCACGACTAACTTTCTTCCTGTTCTACGCTTCCAAAAATTTTAAAACAATTCTACAACACGCATTGGGGCTCTCAATTTTAATATGTAATAGAAAGAGGCTTATGTCTCCGCGATAATGGACCACGGCCCGCTGAAGGGTGCATAAGCGATCGTCTCAATTCCCGTATAATTTTTCGAGCGATTCCATCGGTGTGTTCGCCGGTCAAGTAAATTAACTACTGGACAAACAAATGCCAAGCGCAAATATTAGACTGTTTATTGAAAACAATATTCAATATTTAACGAGGGCAAACGTCCGCGGTTATTTCGGCCCGTAGAACCAAGGCAATCTCGCCGACGGTATTTAGTATTTAACGAGTTTCTATATTCTTGTGCAAGCCCCTTTCCCCGATTTATTCCAGGCGGAAATGGGAGACCGGCCACCAACGGGAATCGTGAGCCCCAGGAACGAGGACAATCCGTCTACGACCAGATGCGCGATTGTGCCAAGAATCGAGAGAGACAGAGAGAGTGAAAGAAAGAGAGAGTGACTCATTCTCCCGGCCGGACCCGGTGCTAAATGGGCTCAAATGTTCGAGGACCGATACGCGCAAACGGCGAAACTGTTTGATTTAATTGTTTCTTGCCGGTTTGTCGCGCGTCCAACATTCTTCGACAGAATTTCTCACTGATCAACAAATGTGGGTGACACCTATTCCGACGCCGCGTTAACAATAGATCGGACAAAGACCCGGCGAATTGCTCCAGAAATCAAAACCAGCCTGACAAACTTAGACGCTCTCAAAACAATTCTACGTCCGCAGAAACGGTATTCAATTTGTCATACTATCTTCATTACTAGCTGAAGAATAGCGAGCAGGTTCCGATAATAGTTCCCACCTTTTCTGGTTTTTATTATACCTTTTTTGTTGAGTTCCCCTTAATTCTAACGTAATCAGTTTAAGCTGAAACAATCCTGATGCAATTTAATTAATAATGTTACGGATAGAAATGCATTTCTGTTATTTTTTTGCGTTTAGACACATGTATGCGAGATAAACACGAAGTATGACATGTGAAATTGTAAGAGACTAGTGGAAGATGGCTATTGTCAGTCGATTGTTATGAAATTGTGCATAGTTCAAAGTTTAAGCATCCGAATCTCGTTGACACTGGCGACAGCGTTTGTTGCATTCGAGCCAATAGCGTGTAAAGGTAGATACAATGTATCCATTGTTCAAAAATGACAGTAATTTCATTAATAATTCGACAAACTTTTGGAATTGACGTAGCGCGCTTCTTTTCAGATTGTTATTTAAATCCGAGGATTATATCGATCTTCTTTCGCATAGAGCTCGGTCTTTAAAACGCCTACTTAGACTTCCGGTGAGCGAAGAGTTAATGCAGTAAATGTTTTGGCGCTTGTCGAGACGAAGCCATCGAACAGCAGATCTATCTTCTCACTTTTGCTTCTGCGATCGGAGTCACACACGATTTTCATTAGTCGCGACACACTTTCTCGCGGTGCGGCGATCAGAATCGTGCGTACTCCTCGCGACTTCCGGGTCTGTTGAATTATGCAAGAATCGGGCCGAGACGCTGCAGCTATCAGAGCTGGCCCTCAGAAATTTCGACGGTCACCTCGGTTATTTATTAAGCACGATCCCGTCGATTTTTATCGAACGGAATTCCACGAGACGTCGGCCAGACCGGCGAGCGTCGGATCGGCGAACGACGTCGATAAATTTAATCGGCGCGGCCCGCGAGACGAGCAAAGCGTCGTTTAGGATCGTCGTGGGCGTCCACGGGAAACAAATGTCCCGGCGAAATATTCATACGAGACCGCCTTCGAATTACAGCTTAATACAACGGGACGCGAATCTCGCGAAATACGTGTGTATTATTCACGAACGACTGTGGACGATTTCCATGGGGCACCGTTGGAAAAAGGGCTGACTAGAAGAACGGATAAACTCGAGATCGTAAACGCCCCCGATAAAAATCGACACGACGTGGGAGAAAGGAAAATCGTGCCGCAGGCTATCGAACACGAAGCGCAACAAGCGAACACATTGTTGAGTATCTCTCACTAATCTGATTGTTGCTTAACAATTCGTTACATAGTCTTTTCTCTGTGCACGGTTATTAGAATAGCAGTGTAATTGGACTTCATACATTTTTCGAGAGAAGCGTAAGGACAATAGCATTCCAAGAATATTTTTGAAAATTATCCGTTCGTCAATTTTTATTGCCGTTTTTATTACACTTCATACACGGAAGGGAAGGTTAAAAATGGGATTTAGAAATGAAATTATGCATACACTCCCGCTTAAAAGTATGTGGAAAGCAGAGTGCAAAGTTTTGTTTGTTCAAAAGTAGACACAGTGTTAACAGTGGCAGACATCGTCTAATAAAAATCGAATCAATAAACATATTTATTGTGTTTGATCTAAACGAATAAATCTGTTGAACCGATTCCCATGAACGTACCATAATGATTTCAATAATTGTAAAATAGAAAATCATTTCTATAATTGAATATAATTTAGCACTTTAACTGGTGGTTGTAGATTTAATGATAATTGTAAAATTTAAAGAAAGAATCTCGCACTGGTTGAATAATTATTTTTATCATATACACCCCCGCTCAAAAGTATGTGGAAAGCAAAGTGCAAAGTTTTGTTTGTTCAAAAGTAGACACAGTGTTAACAGTGGCAGACATCGTCTTATAAAAATCGAATTGATTGAATATATTTATTGTGTTTGATCTAAACCAATAAATCTGTTGAACCGATTCCCATGAACGTACCATAATGATTTCAATAATTGTAAAATAGAAAATCATTTCTATAATTGAATATAATTTAGCACTTTAACTGGTGGTTGTAGATTTAATGATAATTGTAAAATTTAAAGAATGAATCTCGCACTGGTTAAATAATTATTTTTATCATATACACCCCCGC
>CM052197.1:3753397-3792144 GCA_028455805.1 Lasioglossum figueresi
TTTCGGAGCATCCTCGACGGGTTCTATCGATCCGACGGCGACGTTGAGTCGATCGCGTTCTTAGGCTCGCATAGTTGCAAGTAAAAGTAAAAGTAAGGGAAGAGGGTTGCAGGACGACAAATAATTTGTAGAAGTTGGAGCCGCGTTGGATAATGTGAAAAATTAAAATACAGGAAATATGAGAACCTTCGTGCCACTCCGGTGGCCCCGTGCACCCCCGCGACCACCACCGCCCCCGTCCACCCTTTTTCTGTCTCTCTTTCTCTCTCTCCACTCGTTGGTTCACCCGCCCTCCGTAACACGGGGTGGCTAGGAGGGTTTAGGGAGAAAAGGGGAGGTGGGTCGCGTACTACCTCCAGCAAAAGTATGGCGTCACCTCCCGCGGTACAATCCCTGCCAAGAGCCGCAACACCCTCTTGCTACCCTCGAACCTGTCTCGAACAATACGCGTCGCTGGTTACAACGTAATAGAACCAGTGGGGCCAACAAAGGTACAACGGTGAACAAAAAGAAAACCGAGGCAAATATATAAGAAATAAGCGAAGAGCCGGGAAGAGGAAGGGGGAGGGACGCTTCTCGCTAATTTATCTTACTGCAATTTCTTCGTCGGCCGAGTGCACTTCCCGCGGGAGCGAGGGTCGCGAAGAGAGAAAGAGAGAGATATATAGGGGATGGCGCAGGGAGAGAAGCGCGAACTAAGTTGCGACAGGTAGACAATTATTCAACGTCGAGAAAATTATAGGGCTAGCGGGGGTTAATTAAAGCCTGACAGAAATTAAAATTCATATTAGGAGAGCCGCGCGCGTCCGTCGCGATCTTATCACGGCCGTTTTATAAATCCTCGTTAGGTCGGGCCACGGTTGTTTATGCGGTTCACGCGTGTTCCGGACGATTCCCCTTTTAAAGGACACCCCGTTCCACCGGCTACCAACCTGCACATGATCGCACCGGGCAATAAATTTCGATACCGTATCAATTACGCGAACTGGTTCGCCGAGAGGCCGCGTTGCTTATTTGCCCGTCAATCATGAGCTCGGGCAACGAAAATGTTGCAGCTCGGAGAGCGACTTTTTCCGAAAAAACAATTTCATGCCCGAGACACAAGTCGGACGGTAATTTTCTGCGCATAAATCTCTATTCCATTTAAGACAAGACGATACAATGCGTGCTCGTCCGTGGGGAATGAAAAATTCGCTGGCCGCCATTAATTTCGCGCGACGCCGCGCACCGCCGATGGGGAAATTAAAAAATCGATTTCTAAGGGCCTTCGGCAACGATCCGACACCCCTCTGGACAACCGTTGCGCGATTGACCGCTCGGAAAAACTGAAACGACAGCCGTTCGGGGTGGGACGCGAGTCTGAACCGCGCCTCGATATTATTATTACGAAACGTTGAAAGCTGCGAATACACGCTGCACGCTTTCTCCCGCACTTACGCGATCGGCTCTCTCTCGTTGGCCGAGATTTAAAGCGCCTGCAAATTCGAGCGCCCGCCGTGCAAACGCACCGAGGAATTCGCGGACGCCTACGCGCCGCGAATACCGCGCGGCTAAAAATTGTCTCGCGTTCGATATCGCGAACTTTATGGCGCCGGTAGACTTTTTTCCACGTTGCTAACAACGGTTCTCGATCGGCTCGGGAAAGCCGGAGACTTCGCGGGCCGATTTTCCGGCGATCTAGATCGCAGACCCGCCGACAAGCGCTGCCAAGTTTAGCATCGAGAGATGCCACTTTGGCGCCGTTCGTTACAGGTTTCGTCTGCGTAGGCGATCCAACTTGCCCGGCACTACCGAAACAGCTACTTAACAACAATATGCTCTCGCGCCGCTTGGCACTGACGAAGACGAACTCTGCCAGAGCCGCCAGAAAAAACACTATCTAAGATCTATTACATTGTTGCGCGGCCGGCCGCGGATTTGTCAAAGACGGTCCAGACAGATTCAACCTGTTAACTGAGCCGCTTTTAATACATCAAGGCAAGATGGTTTTGCAGTCAGAATATACCTATTGCTTTTTAATCGTGATAATTGTCTAACCCAGACTGTAAATCGACAAAGGAACTGTTTAACCAGAAAAATTGCTTATGGTTCGAGCCGCAAATAAAATAGCGAAGCTCGCTGTTCCGACGAGCTATTATTTTGGAATTAAAAGAATCGTCAGATACAAACTCACTGAAAAGTGAACTTCCAAAGGAACTACTTAACTGTGAAAATTGCTTGGGAGGATCGCTAAACAGTGTACCCGGAAACAGTGTTCCGAGGTCGTCGAAAGCAGTGTAGTTAGTGGGCGAACTAGAAGCCCAACAGGTAAATGATTCGAGCCCACAGGTGACACGGAACGGAAAGCCGCTGTTTCGGTTCGTATCTGCGGCTGAACCGCCGACGCACAGCATCGACAACTCCCATACCCAGAAACATCTGTAGCTTTTATCGCGGCGAAGCGTCCGGACAACCTCGGACCGTGTGTAACTGATTTCGAGAACGAGTTGTCCGGCCATTGAGAACGACGACAACGCGAAGCGAAGCGAACGATCGGGAAACCGTTCGTAAAGGGCAGAGACGCGGCCCTGTCGCCTGCGGGATTATCGGCAAGAATGCGGACCAACCGGCAGTCCAGTGATAAATAACAGTCGCTACCTGTGGACCGCGTTATCTAGGAATGTTAGCGGCCCGAACAATGTCGAACGCCGCTGCGCCCTTGTATCTTGCAAGCCGATGGTACAAGCGTTTCCTAGCACGCTGTCTACACGATTGAACATCGATCGCGGTAATAAATGCGAAAACCGACGAATCTATCAACGAGCTGCGTCTGAATTCCGCTGTACGGACGCGAGCTTCGTTTTTAGGCATGCAAATGATCAAGAAACTACAGTATTCCCGGTGTTCTACGTGACGCAAAAGTGACTCGTTTTCTACGACCGGGCATCCGCGAATTTAAATTTCAGCTCCTTCTACGGAACAGGGGATGCTACGTGCGAGTAGAATACTGTAGCTTCCTGGACTACTTCCGACCATTTTCATATTTCATTTGCTCAAGGATGTACTCGGTTTTCGGAATTTTCCGAACTTCTTTCGAGCCAAGGTAGCTGATCGTTTTTCTTTCGCTCGAATCGAACTTGATACGACTGAACGAGGAACGTTCAAAAAGATTTGTAGCGTGTATGTTAATTTCTCTAGTTTTTGTTGCACGGAGTTAAATAAATTGTTAGAGAAGTGAGAAGTGGTCGGAAGCGTTCCAGTCTAAATCGACGCGTGTCAAGGGAAAAGCTTCGCAACCAATAAGACGAGACCTACAGCTACACTCCGTCCGACGAGTCGAGTCACTATACATAGGTAAACAAATGCACGTGGCAACCACTCGAGTGCTGCAGAGTTGTAGTCACATTTTTCGGATGCAGTAATGTCTCGATGTATGCGAAATCTTCGGGACCGAGATGTCACTTGAAAACGTGAACGTCTAACACGTAATATTCATTCCACAACAGACCCGTTTTGCTTACAATAATCTTTTCATAAAACCACCACTGACGTATTCCTCACATTTTCCCAATTAAAATGAGTCCGAACACGGCACTATTCGGGGCAAATTTGCTTGTTAAATACAATATTACCCGGTCCCATAAGTAACGTTGTTCTCCATCTATTTTTCAACGACAAAGTTAATGTTCTTGCGTCTCTTTCCAATCCTCCAAGTATTGATCATACATTTCTCTAACCTTCTCCTATCTTTCACGCAACTTCGTGCTATCCTCGCAAGTATATTACCTTTCCCATTGGAAAAAAACAGATAGATAAAAACCGACACGACTTAACGCAACAAGAATTTTGTCATTGGATTAACAATGTCCCCACTGATTGAGCATTGTTCCACTTTTCAAGGTGTATAGGTTTGCCTGCCGTGACAGCGCGGTAACATGTTTCACGCGTACACATCGAGGCATTGCTGTAGTTAATAAAAGTGGAAAGTTAGCGTACCGCCTCGTGAAACTGAGTATAGACATCATCGATCCCCCATATTCAAGGAGAGTGTTCGCGAGGGTTGCGCAAGCCGTTCCCGAGACACGGGGTGCTTGTAGAAAAGGATATTGCGGACTCACCCTTGGTCGATCCTCTCGACGGGCCCACCGGGCCCCATCATGGCCGGGTGTCCGGGTCCGATTGGTCCTGTCATCGGGTGTCCAGGTCCGAATGGGCTGCCGGGCGGCATGCCGTATTGGGGTCCTCCGAACGGTTGTCCGTGGGAGGGGAAGTGAGGATTGCCGGCTCCGGGGGGCACGAACGGTGGCCCCGAGGAGCCGGGCCTGCCGACGAACTGCGGCGGCCCGCCAGAGGGCGAACCGAACGGACTCGGCCCGGGCCCGTTGTAGGGAGGCCCGGAATTGTTCGGTGGCGGTGGGAAACCCGCGGAATTCGGTGGCGGTCCTGGACCGGGTGTCGAGGAACCGCTTGGAGCCGGTGACGCGGTGTATTGTGGGGTCGCGGAGCCAGGTGGTGGCCCTTGATAAGGTGGCGCGCCCGCTGGACTACCAGCGCCGCCGGGAAACGGACTAGGACCTTGGAAGGCTGCATTGCTGGGTGGACCGCCTGTACTGTTGTAAGGACCGGACCCTGGACCTCCACCCTGGCCAACGGAGTTCGGTGTAAAGGGCGACGCCTCCGAGCCGGGTGGCGGGCCCTTCCAAGAGGCTGGCGTTCCCGGATCCTCCAGCGTGGTGGTGGCTGCCAATGGCGTGTTTAGGCGGCTACAGCCTGCAATCCGTCCAACACTCGTTAACATTCTGACCTTCTGCGATCTAATTTAACACATTCATTGCCAATGTGACCTGCGGGGCAATTAGATTGTCATAGGTCCCATTCTTCAAGGTCGACGTTTCTTGTTATTATTGTACAACGAATGTGTTCAATGTAAGTTCTACACGTTCGATACTAGCGTCGTTCATATGCGATCACCACGATTTTTTACTTGACGGAAGGAAAATCATACCGACATTGCGGACAATGTTATTTAAAATTATAACATGGTATCTGAGGAATTTCGAACGGTTATAATCACGGTGAGTGTTGTTAATCGTTGTTAAAGTATGGTCCATGTTTCAAATTACAAGCTCTACGAATACCACCGTGCTGTACGTCAGAATTATAAACACTCGCAGAATATTAATACGATTTTCTATACACAAAATCGTGATAGTCGTATTTACGAGTCGCCGGTCGCGAACGTGTTAAATGTAAGCTAACAACTGTTCAGAAGATGTTCCAAGATCATTGGAAAGTCAAATAAATTGCGACACAACTTCTGTTCACAACACAGCCCACCCCTTCGAGTTTCACGTAATGGCCCGAGGCTCGGGAACTACATTTCTCTAGTAATAGTTTCTCCTCGATCGCATTATCTTTACCGCATACTTTGTCTAAAGACTATAGCGAAATTAGAAGGATAAAGATATACTGCTAAGTAGACTCTGTACAAAATAACTATGTGCGACAAAGATTGGAGAGACTCGTACAATCCTACGTACAAGTGTATCTACATATACAAGTGTATCGAAAGTATACAACTTCATTAACGTTCCAATTAATCTTTGCCGTATACTTTGACCGAAGACTATAGCGAGATTAAAAGAATAAAGACGTACTACAAACTAGAGCCGATACAAAACGACTAGATGCTACGCAGATTAAACAGACTAGTACAAAATATTTACAACAGACTATCAAGCTTACGACTTCGTTAACAATCTGTTAAAACATTTTTTTCCCCCAAACGTTATATTACGTTTATATTAACCATGAATTATAATTAAACTGCGGATATTTATGCAATTTGCAAGTTTTATAGATGAATTTTAAGAAAATGGAATCAAATAAACTCTTATTTTCAGTGATAGCAGTTTTTACAGATCCGAAATAAATAAAGATCGTATTAAATTCTGTCAAATTTTCTACTCCAGCATTTTCTGAAAATTTTCAGAAGCCATAGATGCATAAAGATCCGCAGTCAAATTATAACGTACTCTCTCGTCGAGCCGCGACTATATTTCCACAGTTTACACATAGAACTGCGTCTAGTTTCGCAAAATGCCTCGTCGATACCCACAAAAGGTAACTACAAATCCCTCGGTAAGTCCCGGAGACCCTGATAACTATTCCCTCTGAAAATTCAGTAGCCCGTAGTATGCCAGTCGCGCAAGAAACCTGATCTCTCAAAATGTAAACAATGGCTTCGCCCCAAGCAACATCCTAACCTCCCAAACAGAAAATCCGCGTCCTAGAACAACGGAAAAGCAGCTACAACTTCCTCTACCCCTAGGAAGCGAAGAATCAACAGTAAATCACCATTATTTGTCCCATTTGCCTTCATTGTCCTATGGTCACCCAGCTCATTCCATTGCACCGATCGCCCACTGCGGCAGGAATCAGCACTGATCGTTGCGTATCACTCCGACGTTGTCCGAAATCGTTCAATCCTCGTCGAATCCTTGTAATCGTCCTGTAGGCCCGTGCGAAACGAGTGAGGATCGCGCGACAGTGGTGCGTTGCAGGTTATGTGCCGGTAACCTAACCTATAAACGTTTAACGGTACGCGATACGCGGGTTTCTCGGGGCAGCGGTAATTCCGATCACAGAGAACTCACGGCACATGGCCCACAGGCGCTTCATCGAGTCCTTCGCGGCAGTCTCGCGAGAAAAGTCTGTGATCCTGCGACAACAATGGGCACCTGTGCGTTCGCGTTGCTGCCGGCATATTCACGTTGATCCCGAACCTGTTCGAGGCGGTTTCACGGCCGCTCCGGTATCCACACCGGCCGCGCACACGATCGCAGCAAGGCGCGTGCACAGCACCGTCATCACGCTAGTCTTCATTCATCCTGCCGTCACATTGCAACAAATATCGCGACATCCTCCAAACACACGAATGGCCCGGTGCGCCAGAGTGAGGAAGAGAGAAGGCGAGAGAGAGTGAGTGAAGGGACAAGCGCGAATAAACACCACCAGAGTCAACAGACCAGCCGCCTGGCCAGGGACGTAGCGCGCAGGTGGCGCCACGCAACTCCGTCTCTATTTACTCTCGCGATCTTCTCCGGACCGTGTCGAACGTCGTAGAAACTTTCCCGGTTTCCCTGGTTTCTCGAACGATCACTGAAACTGTATCCACCGGTCTGCTATTCGCGACGAGAAGGTCCGCGTTGCCGGTGATTGTTGTCATCGATCGACGGTTTCTATGTACTGCGATGCTGGCCGGACATCGCGACGCTCTCCGACAATCGTTGCACGTCGAAAGTCTCAGCTGTCACAGAGCAGTGGCTCTTCTCAACGGTGAAACGCGCGCGTTCGTCGGGTTTGATCGTCGACGAAAAGTCACTAGCCCCCTTTGGCCCCGCGGCACTTTCACTGCGCGCATTCGTCACTCACACGTGCACCAGGCTGCTAGCCGAGGGCACTCGGTGTGTCGATACAACACGCACGCACGTGCGCCAGGCTCGTAGCTAGCCGACACACGCACCTCGGTGTGCCGGTGCCACTAGGCTGGCTTCCCGTAAGTACGGACCACGTGTTCACGAGAGCCGCCACTCTTTCTCTGTCCCACCTGCTTAGGTACCCGTGTGTCAACTGGATTTCTTCCTCGGACGTAGCCAGTAGTTGTTATTCCACGGGTGCAGCCCGAACGACGCTGCCATTTTTATCAAGCTGGCTGCATGAGCCGACGCGGCGGTGACTGTCACCCCGCCCAAACACGCCGGAACCGTGCAGCAACCCCGTCGCGTTGTTTCCCCTCCACGGATAAAAGCTTCGGGGATCTTTCGAGCGTTGGTCCTGCGTCTCCTTAGTCTCGGTTTCCACGCGGTTCTCTCTCGGTCCTTCCCATCGATCCCCTTTTCAAACCGGCGGCGAAGGTAATCCCTTCGTATTGATTCTAAGCCGCGCTCCGGCTACCAACGCGTAATTACACCGCGGCAGGGATACACAGTTCGCGTGTCGCGTTGCGAGATCTCGAAAAATCGTTTTTTTAGTTTTCTTCGGCGCACAGACGGTGAAGAATCTTTCCGTTTCGTCGGTTGGCCCACCGCGGGGCGCTAGGGGCGGAGGGGGGTAGAGCCCGAGGACACGCCAATGCGGTCGCCGCTCTCTGCCCCTTCGACACCTCTTTCCGGCGGTCCTCGGTGTTGATCGGCGGCTTGCCGCGCCGGCCAGGACCCGCCGCGCGATTAATTCGAATCCCGTGGACGAGTTATCGGCCCGCTTCCCGGCCAACTGTAATTTCCGATCGATTAATCAGGAGGAAAGTTCGGCAAACGCGCAACGTGTCGCCTGTTGCATGCCGAGCCTCGAGGAACGACACGCCGCGTGTTCGGAAGCGAAACGCCGAAACCCGAAGCGACGCGCGGATATCAAAACAAGGGTACAGCGCACAAAGTTGATTCGTAAACAACACACGGCGACACCGAGTGGAAAACAATCGCGTGGCACACAGCTGCGTCGACGAAGTCCGGCACTCTGCCCTGTGTTCCCTCGCACCCCTGTCACCTCCCTCTTCCGACTCTCAATCGAACGTTCTCACCCCCTCTGACCGAGGCGGAGAGGGACGAAGGGGAGAGAAAGAGAAAGAGGGAGAACGAGAGAGAGAGTGAGAGAGAGAGGATGAATGAACACACACACACACACACACACCGGTGTGCGACTGCAGCAACGAGATCCACGAACCTTTCGGCGGACGCACCGTGTTGTCGTGTAACACTGTTGGAAAGTCGCGCGGGTGTCTGCTGCTGCTGCTCCGGAGGCAGAAAGCGTGGCGGCACAATGGACACACACACGTTAGCCGAGCGGGGATGCGTCGGGGAGCGATCGAGCACGAAAGGCAATTACGAGAAACACACGCGTCACTCGCTGCTCATTCATGGACGACTTCGTCGACGCGTCTCCTCTCGCGGAATCACGGACAACGAAGAACAGACCAGAGAGAGAGAGAGATAGAGAGAAAGAAAGAAACAAAGACGATGATCGCGAGAGGAATATAGGAGAGAAAGAGAGAGCAATTCGACCGTGACGACGACGACGGTCGCGCGGTTTGTCCACCTCGCGAGAAACTAAGGAGCGATGCTCGTGAGACGCCGCGCCGCCGTTTAGCAAAACATGCAAAGACGCCGCAAGCCGGAGGCCAGCCAGTCGTTTCTCCACGTGGAGCGTCGCCCACGGATGCGTACGGCCCTGCGCCGAGAGCTGCACCCCCGACCGCAACGGGACTGCGCCTCGCCACAGTTACTCTTTTCTGTCACCGCCGACGCCACCGCCGACGTCGACGCCGCACTCGCCACTTTTCCACGACGAAAAAACGGACCGGCGGTCGACCAGCCGACGTCGAGCATCAGTGCCCTAGGACCATGCACCGGGTCCTGGCCGAGATCGGCCCGGTCATCCTTTCTAGATCAACGAAAGCCGCAAGGGTTGTTTTACCAATGGCGCGACCGACGCCACATTTTTTTTCTCGCTCCTCGGTCGGCTTCAAAGTCTCTCCCGTCGCGGGGGACTCAACACTCGTCGGTTGACAGTGTCACCCTAAAAATCAATAAGGGGTTCACCCTCGACCCTGCCCACCCTCTTCCTCCTCCTGCACCTTTCCCTGCCCCCTACCCTTACGCGCCCTCTCTCTCTCTCTCTCTCTCTTTCTCTTACTCGTTCTATCTTTCTCTGGCCTCGCCACCTCTGTCTCTCCTACTTGTTCTCTTTCTCTCCGCGTTTCCCTCTCCCCCTTTCTGTCTCTTTCTGATTCGTCGTCGTCCGCCTGTCTTTCTCCCTGCGTTTATCCCAGGAACGTATAGCGGGGGTCGATGGGTCGTCGAGGTTATAGTGGTCAGACGACCAGTCATTCTATTAGGCGGCGATGCGACGCCAGGAGGCCTGCTAACCTTCAAAACTCGCGCCAGCGCGCATTCCTTCTGCCCTAGGGAATATTTCCGACATTTCTGAACGCTTCTAGAATGCACACTTTTCTTTTCGGAACGCTAGGGAACTTCAGGAAATTCAGGGCTCCGCGCAGATGCGCCCACAGGCCTAACCGATCAACCGCCTATCGAGGTCTTTTGCGAGTCACCCCCTAAGGAATAAGGGAGTTCTACGCCCCATGTTAGCAGATCTCATACTTTCGCGTGTGATCGCGGATTTTTATGCAATATTAAAGCTGTCTTCTTCCGTCAATGATTTAAGGAGGTCAAACGTAATATTTTTATGCTTCTCGAGTCTTTCGATGTTTGTACTGTTGTAAATTTTACCTACCGATTTTTATCGCGAATGCGTAAAATTCGCAGTTCACTCGTAACATATGCGTTACGATGTTCATCCCTTCTAACCCGATATTGTGGAATGTAATTATGTTCGCATGTGTACGTTTAAAAACCTATTTAGAGCAGTTAAGAGACACTACAGCTGTTACAGACCATGTGACATTATTGACGAACATAATCTACAACAAAAACTTAAATCGATGCTTTCGGCGCAAAGAAACGATCCTGTATTACTTACTAAGCAATATATCATAATCGTAATCTACAACAGTAAAACAAGTAACTATTGATGCAAATGCCAATGTCGAATGTGGCTCGACATAAGACCGCACAGTTGTAATACTGTAAACGACACAATTATCGAGGAGAAAGTGTTTCAGGTACAGCACAGAACGAAGTCTGGGTCTCTACTCTATAATTAGTATAATAGAAGTATAAATAAGACTACGCTGAGGTTGATCGTTCGATCCCCACGTTCTCTATTTCATTCGATAATAAAATTGTCAGAGAATCTCTTCACTAATCATTCGAAAAGCGTCGCACACACTGTTGTATTTCCCTTCAGCAGATGTCGTTGTTTCTTGTTTCCCAACCCTCATACCGAACGCGTTTCAACAATTTCTCAGGGCACCTTGCCGTGCAAAGGTAACACGGCCATTCTGCTGCAATCAAGCACGCGGAAGGAGACTTACAGAAGCCGTTTGAACTTCGGTTTGCACTTCAGTCTCGAACTTTTTAATTGGTGAAGACGGTTTGACGTAGACCATTGTGAATGGAACTGCTTTCATATTTTTCCATCACTTCTGCGCCGACTTCGGAGCTACTTCCATTTTTCTTATTGGCTAAATGGTCACATGCATTCATCCCTAATTGGAAGCGACAATTTTGGAACTGCTTCGTACATTTTTGCGACGTCCCCAAGCCAACCTCAGAGCTACTAACATTTCACTTATTGGCTAAATGGTCACGTACGTTGATCTTCAAGAACTATTCGAATTTTTTTTTATTTTCTAAGTGGCTATACATATTGATCCCTAATTCTAAGTGACAATTTGGGACTGCTTTTTACAGTTTAGCAATATCCCTAAGTCAACTTCGGAACTACTTTCATTTTTCTTATTAGATAAATGGTCACACACGCCAATTCCTAATTTTGTAAGTGACAATTTAGGGTATGAGATTCCTTTTTACAATTTTGCGACGCTACTGAGTGAACTTCAAAGCTACTCCCATTTTTCTTATTGGCTAAATGGCCACATGCATTGATTCTAATTGCAAGTGACAATTTTGGAACTACTTTTTACATGTTTGCGACGTCCCCAAGCCAACTTCAGAGCTACTAAAATTTTTCTTATTGGCTAAATGGTCACATGCATTGACCCCTAATTGCAAGTGACAATTTTGGGACTGCTTCGTACATTTTTGCGACGTCCCCAAGCCAACCTCAGAGCTACTAACATTTCACTTATTGGCTAAATGGTCACGTACGTTGATCTTCAAGAACTATTCGAATTTATTTTTATTTTCTAAGTGGCTATACATATTGATCCCTAATTGTAAGTCACAATTTGGGACTGCTTTTTACATTTTAGCAATATCCCTAAGTCAACTTCAGAACTACTTTCATTTTTCTTATTAGCTAAATGGTAACACACATCAATCCCTAATTTGTAAGTGACAATTTAGGACATGGGATTGCTTTTTACATTTTTGCGACGCCACTGAGTCAACTTCAAAGCAATTTCCATTTTTCTTATTGGCTAAATGGCCACGTACGTTGATCTCCAAGAACTACCCGAATTTTTTTTATTTTCTAAGTGGCCACACACATTGATCCAAAATTGTAAGTGACAATTTGGGACTGTTTTTTACATTTTTACAACGTCCCTAAGTCAACTTCAGAACTACTTTCATTTTTCTCATTAGCTAAATGGTCACACACATCAATCCCTAATTTTGTAACTGACAATTTAGGGCATGCGATTACTTTTTACATTTTTGCGACGCCACTGAGTCAACTTCAAAGCTATTCCGATTTTTCTTATTGGCTAAATGGTCACGTACATTGATCTCCAAGAACTACCCGAATCATTTTATTTTCTAAGTAGCCAAACACATTGATCCCTAATTGTAAATTGACAATTTGGGACGAGGGACTGCTTCTTATATTTTTGCAACGTCTCTAAGTCAACTTCAGTACTACTTTAATTTTTCTTATTAACTAAATGGTCACACATATCAATCTCTAATTTTGTAAGTGACAATTTAGTGCATGGGATTGCTCTTTACATTTTTGCGACGCTACTGAGTGAACTTCAAAGCTGCTCCCATTTTTCTTATTGACTAAATTGTCACATGCATTGATCCCTAATTGCAAGTGACAATTTTAGGACTGCTTCTTACATTTTTGCGACGTCCCCAAGCCAACTTCAGAGCTACTCCCATTTTTCTTATTGGCTAAATGGTCACATGCATTGATCCCTAATTGCAAGTGACAATTTTGGGACTGCTTCGTACATTTTTGCAACGTCCCCAAGCAAACTTCAAAGCTACTCCCATTTTTCTTATTGGCTAAATGGTCACATGCATTGATTCTAATTGCAAGCGACAATTTTGGGACTGTTTTTTACATTTTTGCGACGTCCCCATGCCAACTTCAGAGCTACTAAAATTTTTCTTATTGGCTAAGTGGTCGCATGCATTGATCCCTAATTGCAAGTGACAATTTCGGACCTGGGACTGCTTTTTAGATTTATGCGACGCCGCTGAGCCAACTTCAGAGCTTCCCACAGTAGATTTCTCGCTAATGCGGTTACGTTCAGCGGCAGGACAGCTACAGCATTATGCTTCCTTGTTCCCTGACGAGTCGTTCGAATAGAAAGGCGGCATCGAACGGGAAACCGTGCTGCCGACCTACCTCACCGCGCTCTCGCGTCTCGGCCAGAGAGCCGCCAGAAAACGGAGAAGATTAGTTCACCGTGAGGCCGGAAGTTGCACGGATCGACGGTACTTTCTACAATTTTACGAGACCGTGAGGCTCGAGCGGTTTACGGCACACGGCCGCTGACACGAATTCGCCGCAGGCACAAAGTAGATCGTGTGCCGCGAGGCACTTACCAGGGATATCGCTTAAGTGTGACACACCGATCTTAATGAAATTTATATGTATAGGATGCACGATGAACGCGCAGTTACTTTTTTATTTGCATGAACCATATCTGGGGGTGAAGGCAACCCTCGAACTTAGGGGTCGGAAAGATTTATTGAAATGTCTCGGGGAAATTTTGTTCCGATTGCGGGCTTTCAAGTAGGAAAAAGTTGTCTGAACGATATTTCGAAAATTCGAATCCCTCCTTTCTGTGACATCTGAAATACGTGTCAAATGCTTGTTTAACAGACACTAAATAAATTGTGTTAACGTACTCCGCTAAATCGTCGCGACGTTCCGAAATGAGTTTCTGGAAGACACACATCCGAATCCATAACAATTAATTGTTCACCGTGCCGGATCTTCCCTGGCACTCTCCAAGGTACATAGTTCACGGCGTCTACCACTGTTATTGCCCCCGGACATCTCCATAAAATCGTCAGCGCATCCGCGAAAGACGCAGAATCGATTCGAAATTGCGTTTCCGCCGGAACAATATTGTCGCAATTATTGTACAATAGTCAGAGAGACCTTCTCATGGGATTGATTGTGAAAATCCCGAGGAATTTAAGTGGAAGTCACTATTTTACATCACTTTCTAAAGATAACAAGAATATGTATTTTTCTAATAACATATAAACCAAAGAAATAACGCTGTAGTTCTAATTAGAATATTAGAAGCTTTCGGTCCCCGGTTAGGTGTAAAAATTGATATCCCGTTAAGTATTAGAATCAGGACATATAAAGGCCGATGCAATTTTACACACAATGCTCTACCGACATACAATACAAAAACCAGGTCACACCGTTCAAAAAGATGAAGAGACCTTGCAATGTCTGAACGCCTACGCCCACAAACAGCACAGCCTCGTGAGATGCGTACAGACTCTAGCTTCTATCAATCCTAGCTGATCAAGTTATCCGGACAGTCTGAACTCTTCGGGACGTCGATGGATTGTCAGTTTGTTTGTCTACGATCTCCATATTATATGATCTTACAGATGTCGTAATTAAAAACGTGTCTGTCCCTTTAGTAACTTTAGTAAATCGAAAATAATGTAATAAAATCCCAAAATTCTTCTGGTTTCACAGTTTCGTATCCCCACCCATCCATTTATCTCATAATTGCATAAAATCCGTCTAGTTATAACAATCTCTTGATAATCTAGCCTGTTTAATACTTTCCGTAGTCACCTCAAAATTCTAGAAACCGAGCAATAATGCGCGAGAACACGTCGCTTAATCTTCCGCGATCAATTTGACGCTTTGCACTCGGTGCTATTCTAATTTTTGAAACCCGTATCTTTCTTCTGGCCTAAATTATTTCCATTTTATATGATTTTCTTAGTTGAACTCTTCGGGACGTCGATGGATTGTCAGTTTGGTTGTCTCCATATTATATGATCTTACAGATGTCGTAATTAAAACCGTATCTGTCCCTTTAGTAACTTTAGTAAAACGAAAATAATGTAATACAATCCCTAAATTCTTCTGGTTTCACAGTTTCGTATTTTCATCCATCCATTTATCTCATAATTGCATAAAATCCGTCTAGTTATAACAATCTCTTGATGATCTAATCTGTTTGATACTTTCCGTAGTCACCTCAAAATTCTAGAAACAGAGCAATAATGCGCGAGAACACGTCGCATAATCTTCCGCGATCAATTTAACCCTTTGCGCTCGGTGCTATTCTAATTTTTGAAACCCGTATCTTTCTTCTGGCCTAAAATATTTCCATTTTATATGACTTCCTTAGTTTTATCGATATAAAACCGATATAATACCTGGTAGTACAATGCTTTCAGCGGTTTATTAAAATATGAAATGCAAATTTAATAATGCAACAAATATTTTGAATAACGGTATCAGAATTATTAGTGGCGCCTTCGAGTCCCCGCTCGAGTGCAAAGGGTTAAAAATATTCCAAAACGCTGCATCTGATCAGAGAACAATCTGAGTTGAGGAATCGACTACTGGCCACTTTTTCAAGGTTCCCAGACCGCCGCGTGTACAGAAGTCGGGCCCGCGGGGTTAACGAATAACAGTTTCGAACAATGATCGTCGGTTTCGCGGCATGTCGCCGCGGAGGCTCTTCTGCAAAGTATACCTGAAAGGAGAGCGGCGGCTCGTCGTGCAGTTCCCCGCTATCCTCGTCGTAGCATCGTGGATCCGCGTGTCTGGAACCAGAGCGAAGACCTCCCGGCGAGTTTCTCGTCGCGCATCCAGCACGGGATCACGAAGAGAGCCTGCCAGTACTTTAGAAACGGTAAATTGTTCAAGGCCGCCGGAGAAGCCCGTGCAGGTGAAAACCGCGCGCATATACAAAGACAGAGAGAACGGCCGTAGAGAGGCTCGCTGTCACGCGAGCGTCGCCGGCGCACACTGTGTGTCAGTGCGCACGGCATGGCATTTCGATGCCTATCTGCCGGTGAAGGCACCGATTCGATAACCCGGCGATTCGGGGTCAACATGGCCGCCTTTTATAACGCATAACCACCGCCGCCACCGTCGCCGACGACGACGACGGTGAAAAGTCTCGCGATCAGTATGACAGCTGACGCGTCCGTCGAACGAGGGACGCGTGCCGCGAAAAGACGCGACGCGCGACGTCTCGCTAACGAGGCCAGCTTTTCACGCGGAAGCTCGATGAACGATACACGCGTAATTAGAGGCTCGAACGGCCGCGAACAGAAACGAGACACATCGCCTGCACAAGTGTACCTCTTCGCCCCTCTCCTTTCGTTTCTCTTCTTCCTCGCGAATCCGACTCGAATGCGATGCCGTCGTGACGATGTTGCTCGCGGTGAATGCCACTGCCGCGTCGCGTCGTTACCGCGGCGAAACACCGTCGAACACCGACCACGAAGTTTCTAGGTCCCCGTCATTATGCGCGCGGAACGCTCGAAACTTATCAATGGAAATTGCGAACGATACACGCGACAAGTCCGACCAGATAAGCTTCTTCAAATCAAACGCGGCGCTGACAACTTTCGCGCAGACCGCACGTAACTAGCTTGTTCCGTCGTGAAACACTCTGCCGAGGGACAAGCGCGCGATCGTGAAGGTCAACGTACCTGTACCAGCGAAATAGCGAACGGGACCGTCATAAAGGACGAAAGACACAGCCAAAAAATAGCGTTTCGATCGTAATTTAAGGTATGCAACGAACCGTTAGGACCCGCAGCTGACGAACACATGCGGGACCATTTTACCATTAGCGCGCCGAGGCCATAAGTTTATAACCATAGCCGTCCGTAACCGAACTCCTACTTCTACTTCCACCACTGTTTAAAAACACACCCTCCAGCCAATCATATCCAGCTTTTTTCAAGACCACCCCTATCTTCGAACCTTCCTAATTTCTACGCGAACACGACAAGAGCAGAACTGTTTCGACTACCGATTCACTGACAACACCAAGTACAGCCGAGTCTTATAAGCTAACAATAAAGAAACGTGTTCTCCGGAGTTTGATCTTACACTCATTCGCCGTTCACCTAGTCTTAATACGTATCCCAATTTCGGGATCGATTCGACACCGCATAGCTGGTTAGCTCAATGTGGGAATTAGGTATTCTTTAGGGAGGATATTAGGTCTGGGTCAGAGCCGGATTAGGCCCAGTACCAGAAGTAGCAAATGCTACGAGCCCTGGCTACCATTAACAGATATTTCTGCTGAAAAAAGGTCCTTCGTTGTGTTTTGTTTTATTATCATGCAAAACCTAGGGCCCCCAGGTAACATTTAGCCCCGCGCTAGATTAATCCGGCCCTGGTCTGGATATTAACGGGTTTATGGCGTTTGCGCTACTGTTTAATTGACAGTAACGCGACGACTCTTGTTAGCTTGATTTCTAATATATTACAAGCAAGTCCGTCCAGAAAAATCGAATGAGAAGGTGGAAGGTTCGCCCGTTCGATCTTCGTCCAGCTTCTTCGGTACAGCAATTTGTCTTTCACGCGTCGCAAAGACACAGCCATAATCCGCAATGCCGGTCCACCGATCTAACCGGACGGGCGAGCGAGTTAATTGGTTCTACCGAAAAGTCCGGTGCCGGGACCGACTTGTAATCACCGTGGAAAAAAGGGTCGATGCCCGCCGCAAAAACTCATCCGACCAGGGGCGACTCGATTTTTCTCCCCCCCCGGTGACAAGTTTTTCCCGCGAAACCGCGCGGAAATATCTGGTGCCGCGAGCGCGTGGCCAGCCGCGAGGTGAATGACAGTTGCGGACAGTTCGTACACAAGCACGTTCCACTGACCCTGGTCTGAAACGATCCGGATGAGCTGAAACGACCCCCGCTCTCTCCAACCCCTCTCGCCGTTCCCCGTCGCTTCTGCACGTGCTACTGTCGCCGTCCCCCGTGGACTTTCCGCACTCTTATCCAAAGCCGTACCTACCCGAGGCCAGAACTGTCCCAAGAAAGCCGCACGCCGTTTCGCAGAAGATATTAGGATAAGTTTCATTCATACAAACTTCGGAACAAATCTCGACCTTCGGAAACCGTCGGGTCGGACGAGGTCTGCGAGCTGCGCTCGAGAACGAACAAATCCCGGGACGATCCTCCTAAAGTGGCGCTAAGAAACGAGTGTTCATCAACCTGGAAAGATCAATACCCCGCCGATGCTGAAGCATCGAAGTTGTTCAAAGTCTTTTAAACCTTATGGAAGATTTTTATTAACTCGAGAATCTGTTTGAAGGGACGTGCGAAGTATAATCGCTACTACACCCCGTAACCTAGCAGAGTCGTTAGGATAGAGCAGCTTAAAACGGATCAATTTAATCAACGATCGAGTATCCTTCTATCTTAGACATTTTCAGCGAGTAAGCTGAAGTATAGCTGTGTATTCAACCATGCCGAAGACTTCTACAAGCTAGAGAAGCTATTTGAAAAAACGTGGAGACTATTCAAGTAAATTAGAGTAAGTGATCTTCGCAAAAGTGTCCCAAAAGTCGATCGTTAGACACCTTCGGCTACAATAGTAACGTGTAGTAGTCGTTCGGAGCTCATCAAAGATTTCCATGATTGAACCCATTCGGAGTAAGCGTGTGCAAAGTATAATTTGCACTCGTGATCGACTCGCAGCTGTTCCTAAGTGGAGTCGGAAGCTCCGAAGTTCACGGCGCACAGAAACAAGTTGGATCTGCGGAAAGGCACGGAGGGAAGGCCAGAAGAGCAAGTTCGTGGTTGGCTGGAGCGGGGTGGCACGAAGAGAAGGTGGTTGGGAACGAGCCACGAGGGTAGAGAGACAGAGAGGGAGAGAAGCTAGGAGAGAGCACGGTGGGGACAGGGGATGGAGTAGGTCGATACGGTAAACTATTGTCTGGTGGGTGAAGTGTTCACGAGAACCTGGCCAGGAAGACGACTTCGCCACGGTTACGTGCATTCCGCAGTTCGCACGAAACGCCGAAGATATGACGTGTTCGGAACCGCAACGATGTTCATCCGCCACGATCCTCTAACCGTGGAATCATTCCTGTCCCTCGGCCTCGATCGATGTTAGCTCCCGGAACGTATCAGTCGTCGTGGCGTTACCGACCGAGCGTCGGACATGTTGCGAATAATAACTCGGAACGGCCACCCTGGCGGCCGCCATCTTGTTTCCCCAGGAATCACAGTTCTTTCGAAATTATCGCGTGGATCTGGGAAATGCTGAATGGAACCTTCAATTCTGTATAATGTGCTGAAAGAGAAGAGTCCCGAGGTCTTTTTGGGGGTATTTCTAAGCCCCCGGAAGATACAATGATCAAACTATGCTACGCTAAGTTTGGGAAGTCCTCCGAACTGCATAACCAAGTAGTTTGGAAAGTATCTTGCTAGCTCCTGGATGCTGTAATGATTAAATTAACCTAGTCCAAGTTGTGAGAGTCACCTGAATCGTCATCGGGAACCGCATAGTTCCGGTGAACTCGATAAATCAATTTGCAACCGGATGAATTCTGGAAAATGGGGAGTCGCAGGATTCCCCAGGTCTTTTGCTAGCTTCCGGATGCTGTAATGATCAGATTAAGCTAGTCTATGTTAGGGGAGTCCTCCGAACCGCTATTGGCAGCCGCATAATTCGAAAAATCGACTCGACCAACGGCCGGATTCTCGAAGACGGGGAATCGCTGGATTTCGACGAGTTTTCGGGAATGTCGTCTGTGAATGCGGATCCGCGTCAGTTGGCTACGTACACAAAGGCGGTTTGGCATGCGACGATGCACGACCATCCCGCACAGGAGTGTTTACACCGATTGTCATCGTGGGTGGAGTGGTAAACACAATTCCATCCTACCACCTTGTTCTGTTGGCTGCGTGTGCGATCCGTTCGCGTTTACGTTCGTCTAAGTATGTCTCGTGGCAACGTTGCCAGCAACGTTGCGGCGAATTCAAAGTTTCGATCGTCGAGATTGAGCTCTCTGCCGCCCGATAATTAATGCCTCGAAGTATCTGGTTCAGCCAGGCGAATTAGCATTTCGCGGCTCGGAAAAAGCGTCGATCGACAGTTTCTCTCGGAGTCGAGGTTTTTGCGAGGGATCCCACGAGGATCGGCCGTTTTCGCGATCGGTAACGGTTCGCGAGAGAATTTCTCAGAGTCGGAAAACTGTGCCACGGAATCGCGATTACTAGGAGAAATGATTTCGCTGGATGGAACATTCTTGTCTCTGCCATTACTAGACTGGTTAAACAGGTTAGCAGTTTATGACCACCATAAAAATATTTTATATTTCGCGGCTCATGCCTGCGCATTCCGCGCCGCCGCTATTTTCCCTTTTCTTTCGATCGCGCTGCGCTTCGGGTTCGCAGCCTCTCCGAGTTCGTATAATCGAGAACTTTATGCGACTTGATTTACTCGACGCGTTTTTTAAGAAGACACGTTAATAGATGAAATAATTGTTTGATACACTTACCGGTGTGTCTCGGGGCCTCCGAGCGACGAACAAAATGGCGCAGCATCGGACGAGAAGAAAATATCGAATCGCGAACACGTCCGAGATTTCTCTGCGTCGAGCTCGCCCGAACAATAAAGAGATCGTTCGTGGTAGATATTTTATTTCCAATTTAGGAACTGAAATGCCCATATAATAAAAAATATTTTGTATCGTATAATAATAATAATTATTATTAAATTGGGAAACGAGGGGTTACGCTAACAAGTCACTTGCTAAGTATACAAAAATGAAGAGAAAACTCGCAAAATAAAAACAAAAGAAAAAACGAACATAGACATTTTCTTTTCATTGAATATTAATCGTTCTCTAATTTTCTCTCGCTATCTCTCTTTCTCTCTTTCGCTCGTGCACTCTCACACACGCACTCTCACTCTCTTCTTATCACGCATTCTCGACGCACGCAATCTTAATCTCTTGCGCACACAGTTTCCCTGTCCCGCGAGCGGGCGGGCGCGCTATAAATTCGAGATTAAACAACCACAGTAATAAAACAAAAAGAAAAAGGTGAAATTATATAAAATATATTCCGGCCATGAAATTTTGCACTTCCGTGAAATTTCTTCGTCGCCTACCCCCTTGTTAGTCTCATTCTCTAATTGATAAAGGGCTCGTCTTAAAAGCACATACAAACGACCGTCGTCATCGTTCGATTTTCTTTCTTTCTTTTTAGTTTCGAAGTCACTACCTAAGCAGTTTTATGGCACGTATTCTCGTACAAGCCCTTCTTTAGCAATCTGTCTCACCCTTCCTCGAAAAAAGAGGAAGGGAACGGTTCTCAACCCTATGCCGGTTCCCGAGCAACGCTCCCTTATCTTTCATGTCCCGTCTCAGAAATGAAAAAGCAACGCGAAAACGAATTGCGGAATTGTGACGTACATATCCGTCGATTTTCTCTTTGTACACACGCACCACGTCGAGCTCGGAAGCTCAGCACACACCATCGGACAACGGTTCGTCGGACTTGGACTCGAGGATCTATAGATCGCATACACGCACAACAGTCGACGGTCTCCGTTGATTCCCGATGATGAGAAAATTTCGAAATAAAGATAAACCACCGCGCGGAAATGATCGAATAAATCGGTAGAAAAATTCGTTGTGTCTCGAACCAAATAGGAACGTGTTTTGCTCGGAGCAGACCGGACGAACGGTCAACGAAAGATTTCTAATTCAGAACGCGTCGGGCGTCATCGGAAGACCTTCTTTTTCTTTTCTTTTTTTTTCCCCCACCTATACTCTCTCTCTCTCTTTCTCTTCGCCGTTCTCTCTCATACACTCTCGCTCGCGTCAAAAGAAAATAGCTCGGTCAGTAATAGTTGCAAACAACGCTCGCCACAACACTCAATTGTCGCACAACATGAACAACTTATCCGTGAAAGACATCGATATAGAAATCTTGATTTTTCTCCTAGGTAAACGGTCCGGGGACACGTGGACCGGTCTTTAAATTACACTCTTGTACTGGCGAGAGTACACACGTCTCTTAGGGTTACGAATGCTTTAAACGTTATCTGATATTTAGTTTTTACTTAGTACTTTTTTTTCACTTTTAATCTTTCTTTATCAGAGAGTATCCTAAAACGAACAAATTCTATCGATACGTCTACGTTTAACATGGATATTAACCGTCGTCGTCGTCGTCATAATCGGTTTTTCTTCCATTTTGTAGAATGTCGGTGGCCCGCGATGTTCGATCGCCTTGTGGCAGCGATCGCGCGCATGTCCTAGAAATCAGTCGATCATGGTGGTGCTCGTTAACCGAAAACTAAAAAACAAACATTCTTGTTTTATTCATTTCGTCTCTCTCATACACGTACGCTCTCTCATACTTTCTTTCATACACCCTTACGCATTCATTGTTTTTCTCTCTCTCTCTCTCTCGCACACACACACACACACACACACATTCTTTCTCTCTCTTCATTTTTTGTCGCCATTGTCGGTGATACAATTATCGCACGTAGACGAGAACGGAAGCGTACGTTTTTGCCAGCGTGTATCGTCTTTCTTTCGCACTGTTATGTGTGTGTCTCTCTTTCTCTCTGTGTGTGTGTTTATTAACTTCTTTTTTTTGTTGTTGTTGATGTTTTGTCGGTTGTTGCTCCTTCGTCTCATTCTAAATTGTACAAAAACGACCTCCTCTAAAAAATGTAGTCTGCAAAATATTACACGTTGCACCCTAGCAAAGAATATATTTATACAGCGATACGACTATCGTTGGCCACACAAAAATGTCGGACAGCCTGTACACACTTGTTTACTTGTTATTTTTTTTTTATCGTTTTGCTAAACCTTAACACGTTTTTTTTTCTTACGTAAAATGTTGAAAGATATAATGCATGGGGACTTTTTTCTTTTATCTAGCTTAACGGATACGTGATTATATACACTATGTACAGCTTTTTTGTTTTGTCTCGTTGCTAATAACACCGCGATGCGTGCACTTAATCATTTCTGTTTTAGAGCTGACTACACAGATCGGTGTATGTATACGTTCTCGTGTGTGTACGTGTACATGTATTTCGTATGGTTGTGTATGGTGTACGCATATGGTTGGAGATGATCGAGGTGTGTGTGTCTCTTTGTACGAGTATAAATGTGTGTGTACGTGTAGGTATTTGTGAAGAGATACAATGAAAATTTGTCTATAAACTTACACAAGTAGAATAGGGTTCTCGCGATCGTATTACACACTACGATAAGATTTTTTTCATCGTTATACAATAAACAATTATACGATTCTGACGATCCGTCGGCTAAAGATCTCGCATATACACATATACATATATATATATAATCATTTATTTATTCATTTATATATATATATATTTATTTATTCATTTATTTATTTAGTTATCACATCGCACGTTCGAAATGAAGGAATTACGACCCTACCCACGCGACAGAGAAGCGAATTTGTCGAACCAAAAAAGTGTCTCCGTGAGAAATCTGTCTTCTTCGGGTGCGGAGAAAGTAAACAAAATAAGAAACATCCGTATCAAAGTGAAACGGCAGACGAATAAAACGAGTAGGTTCGTCCGAATCGTTCTACCGATCGTCGATCGTTCGAAGCCGCGCAGGGTTGGCGCACACGCGCGTGCGCCATAGATTGTGTCAGAGAATGAACGTAAAAAAAGTCGTATCGTTTGCACAGTTCATTGTTATACCTCGTGTATGAAAAAAGAGTCGACTGCCAACGTCGATCGTCCAATGAGTTACGCAGCGGCGCATTACCATTTTTGTCTCTTACTCCTCCTCTTTTATCCTCATTTTTTTTATCGTTATCACAGTGCTTTTAGTAGATTTTTTCTTTAATTTTCTTCTTTTTTTTTCCATTAGATCCCTCATTTTTTTTAATATCGCGAATATTCCTCTCGACATATATTTTTTCTGTATATATATATGTATATATATATAAAAAAAAATTAAAACAAGACCGAAACATCGTGTTCTCTTTCTCCCTTCATCTCTCTCTCAATCTCCCTTCATCCCTCTCTCAATCTCTCTCTCTCTCTCTCTCTCTTCATCTCTCTCAATTTACAACGAAGTGTATCTTGCATTATTGTTATATATAAAAAATTATTACCTAATTTATTGCATAATATATGCATGTACACGCCTACGACACTGCGAATTATTCGTTCGCCACCTCGAACTCGTGCACAGTCTTCAACCCTCTTCGGTAACGGGGCGTTCAACGATCGGCGCGCGCGATTTCCCTCGAAGAAACAGAAGTCGCGGTGGAATAAAATCGTCTACGGTGATCCACGCGATCTGTGAACGCTGGCTCGTCGATCGCCCGGTGTAGGATCGAACAGGATCCTCGGATCGACGGCCGATTTTCGCTCGGCGGACGTGAACGCAAGAAATCGCATCGGGGGCTCGAACATTCGATTCTCGAACGAACAAAACAAACAGAGGCGAGTAAACCCGACGGATCTTTGTCTTTAAGAGGAGAACAAGACGAGAATAAAAAGGAAATAACTGAAGGGAGACTGGCAACGCAAGCTTCCCAGACGAGCAATTCTTTGAAAATAATTAAGGGTTGAAGTTCTAGGATTGTACCTCCTAAGAACTGAAATGATTCTTGCTCGTAATATTTTTCAACTGATTATTTTTACCTTTCTGGTAAAGGTTGGTCTGTATAGATAGTGTACTCAACCCTCTTCAACTTATTATAATTTTTAAAGTCATACAATGATAGATTTTTTAAGCATTAAGATGATAGATAGGAATAAATTGTGAAATAATTGTTAATTTTGACGCGGACGTTGATGTCTGCTGTTTTTAACATTAAAAACTAAAATTAAAAAAAAAAACTATTCAAATAGTGGATGTTAAACGTCACTTTTATCGGTCCTACCCGATGTTTACTATTAACACCCTGCTATTATTTAGTGAGAATTGTTTTATACGCATTTTGAATATACCAATAAACGAATATGTATGCATACTTGTGTCGAGAATGACAAAGAAACGTAATGAGAGTGAGAGGCAAAAATTTATGAAGTCAATTTGGTAGTGTGAAATAAAGAAATGAGTGTGCACGAACGAGCGTTTGTTTAGACGTTTGTCTGTCATTGTTTGATCATCGTTTGTAATATGGTACTTTTTAGCGTATGCTAAGTGAAGAAATTATTAGAGACGCTTGCACGAATAGAGAAATTTACATTAAAACGATGAATTTCTAACTGAAAGTCCTAGCTACATTGAATTCTTATATTTTTAGGAAGTATTGACGTTTGCAAATAGCAAATATACGTTCACCAACACTGTAAGGAACATTATCCGTCACATACACAATAAATATATGTTTTCGTTCTGTCGCTCTAATAATTTAATCACTCCCTGTAATGTTCTTTAACTTGAAGATTAGTTGCGTACAATATTTTTTTTTTTATTCCAACTGGAACAGACTAACCTAATAATGGATTAATATGAATATTAATAATGAATTCAGACACATGTCTTTCTTTTTAAAATAGAAACAAACCCATAATAAAGTATTTCCCCTTTCGGAAATAATTGCAAATAAAAAACCAATCATTGTAGAAAATCATACAGTGACAAGGGGTACCACTAAAAATGACCGTAATACGGATTTAGAAGCAAAATAAAAATTGTACACGTCAGTGACACGAAAGGGAAGTTACATCAAAATGAATTTCTCATCTTAATAATTTTAATACGTATCGAACGACGTATCACTAGTATTAAATCTGATTTTCTTCTATTTTGTGTTTCAACTATAAATTTTTAAAAATGTAGAAAATCTAGTAATATAAATCCGTAGTTTACATACAATACAGGTGAAAACATTCTGAGCAAAAATCGACGAACGTAGAACACTAGATCCTACAACCCCTATCTTCTTAACATCATATTTTCAAATACTTCTAATTTACGATTATTCAAACTGCAAAGATGCGTCCGCGAAGGATTAGTCAACAAATCGATTTCTTTAGGTATATACGAGGAAAAGAAATTGCTAATAATTTGGATAGACAAGCGTTGAAGTAAATCGCTCATCTGGGAAGCTTCCGCAGTGAGAAACGCAATGAAACGAACGAAAATAATCGAGACCGACGTTCGCTGCTTATTAGTCGGACACCCTAACGGTATGAGATCCCATTGTCTACTTAGACGTTGGAGCAGCCGGCTGGTGCTGCCCCGTCATCCCCAGTCTTGGTTGCGAGGAAGCAAGTAATTCTTTGTAATACGCGCTGAACTCCGGCGGCAGAAAGGACGCGGGGGCCGTGGGCGGAATCGGCGGCGGGAACAGACCGTTGTAGAACGCGGAATAGTACATCGGGTCCAAAATTGGTAGGAACTTGCCGGGCATGTTCGTTGGCAGTTGCGGGAGGAAGGCTGGATTGCTTTGCGGCACCTGGGGCACGAAACCTGAAGGTATGCTGGGTACGCTGTGCCGCCTCCCAGCTTCGTTTTGCCTGGCTTCGTGTTGTCTGGCTTCGTGTTGCCTAGCTTCGTGTTGCCTGGCTTCATATTGCCTGACTTCGTGTTGCCTGGCTTCGTGTTGCCTGGCTTCTTGTTGCCTGGCTTCTTGTTGCTGTTGCTGGTGTTGTTGCTGCTGATGCTGGTGAGCGATCAACGACTTATCGCCTTCGCTGATCCGACGCTGTTGATGATACTGCTGTTGCTGCTGCTGTTGTTGCTGCTGCTGCTGCTGATGTATATCCTTACCTCCAGTCTCCACGTTTTTTCTCCTGTCTATACTAATCTGCTGGTGCATCGCTGCCTGCATTCTAGGGTAGCTCCCGCTGTTCAAATGGTTCAGATTAGGTACGTTCGGTATCACGGGGTGACTACTTGGCTTCCTAGGTGTGTACGGTGAAACCGGTTCGCTCCTCGTCGTGTATTTCCCGTTCGCCTGGTGCCTTCTCTGTCCTGGTACAGTATGGTTCCGATTCGGCGGACTTGGCACCCGCACGGGCGGACTCAGGTGATTGCTCTTGTGTTTCGGATTGACGATCGTGATCTCCAGGTTGTTCGACGCCATCGTTCGGCTGTCCAGCACGTTCTGGTAGCCGGGATAACCGCCGCCGCCGCCGCCGCCGCCGCCACCGGTCGGACCACGTTTCGAGCAGTCCGTCGGCTTCTCTTTGATCGTGGACGAGTTCCTCATCTCCAGGTTCAGTGGATTAGGCCTCGGCACTACAGGTACTTTAACTATTTCTAGGCTCGGCCGCGAGAACACCGGCTTCTCGGGTGAGGACTTTTGCGTCAGGTCGAGAACGCCGCCGTGCGCCACCGTCTCGTTGTTGTTGTTGTTCACCGGGCCGTGCTGTCGATGGTGGTGATTATGGTTGTGATGGTGGTGGTTATTGTAGCGATGATGCTGCGGCGGTTGCAAACTGTTATGCGCGGATGCCCGATACTTCGGAGTGACG
Source organism: Lasioglossum figueresi (assembly GCA_028455805.1). Taxonomy (NCBI): domain Eukaryota; kingdom Metazoa; phylum Arthropoda; class Insecta; order Hymenoptera; family Halictidae; genus Lasioglossum; species Lasioglossum figueresi. Next base: position 3,780,671 of record CM052197.1, read on the forward strand.
AGAACTTCTTTCGGGTCCCCGTAAACCGTCTTTTCGTTGTGCGCGAATATCGACCTCGACTGCGTCACCTTTGGCGGGACTATCCTGCCATTGGGAACCGATGGTGGCACGAATCGGTGGTTTTCTTGATGATTGGTGGCCGAGGCCGGTGGCGGGACATTGGCATTCGCGTACAGCTGCAACAACGCGGCGTTGTTGGAGGTTCCGAGGTTGATCACACGACTGTTCGCCATGTTGTTGTTGTTCACGGTGGTGGTGTCGTTGTTATTGTTATGGTGAGCAGGTGGTTGCTTGGTGGGCACCTGGAGCCTCGCCTGGGGATGAGGATGCTGATGATCCTGCGGCGATGACAGCATGTGGCCGATGTCCGGCGTGACGGTCACGGAGATCAGCTTCGGAATGGAGTTCGGCGTGACCGGCAACGGGTACGAGATCGGCGGTTTCTCCTCGGTCTTCATGGTGGCAGGCGCCGGCGGATTGCTTTGGATCACGCTCGGCCGGGTGTCCAGATCCACGGCAGTGACTTCGAGACCTCCCTCGCGAAGGATCTCGAGCTTGCGCTTCTTGAAGCTGGGAATGATGATCTTGTCCCTGCTGGTGTCGCTCTCCGACTCGAGATCGATCACTTCCGGCGATCGGGGCGGCACGATCGCCTTCTCCCCGAACATTGGCTTCTCCCCGAACAGAGGTATGTTCTCCTTGCCCTGGGCCAGCAGGGAAGTCTGTTTCGGATCTAGCTTAATCTCCTTCATGTCTTTCTCCGGCGGAGGCGTCAACGTGACCACCGTGGTGGCGTTCGTTGCCACCGTGGTCACCGGAAGCCCCGGCGGCGAACACGACGGTGGAACCTGTTGAGATATCAACGGGCTGTTCAGCTGCCTCTCCAACACGCTCTGGCTGTTCCCGTTCGTCGCAACGTTCGTTGGTGTCGTCGATGGCGTACTGCTCGGCGTCGAGATCGACGTGTTCGACGAAGGCGGCGGACTTGGCAGTTGGCTGGCTTGCTGGCTAGGAGACGGCGTGCTATTCGCGATCATCGTGTTCAACGACTTCAGCCGCTCGGGCTTCACCCGCACGCTACGCAACGACGACGTTTTCCCCGTCTCCGTCTTCGGCTTCTCGCCTGGCAGGAACGGCTGTGGAATAAACAACATACGTCTTCATCTTGGATAACGATCTGCTGACTCTTTTAAGTCGAAATTCAATTCATCTATTCGTTCATTGATACTCGATGGAAACGTAGCATTTCAAGATAACGTGAGGGACGAGGAGGAACAAGATAACTATGGTACGCACCGTTGTCGTGATAATTGGCTGTAACGGGGCAGTAGTAGTGGTAAGACTCGTTTCTACAGGCGGCGGCGTTTCCGAAGGGTACGGATCATTGGTTTCTTGCTTGATTTCTTCAGACTCGTCGGAGACGCTACTACATTTGGTTCGTCTTCCATGGTTCAGTCTCACTTTTGCTTCCTCGCCCCTTTGGTACCTCTCGTAAGGTAACAGTAACCTGAAAACAGCACAACCGATCAGACCAGGCACAATTATCCAAGCGACGTATTCGTCGCTTCTTCAAATATAAATATCTATAATGTAAGAGCATGTTAATTAATGTATTGATTGTCTTGTAACGTGCACCTGTGTACTCGATTGTTTTAGAGACATGACGAGCAACGAAGGAGTTTAACAATGGCCAAGACAATTGTACCTTTCGTAATGTCGACGAGTAATGGTGGCGGCACTGGTGGACGCTGTGTTGCCCCCGATATCGTCGTAGATCGTTTTCCACAATCGTCCGGCGCTGACGTTGTCGTAGCCGCCGAGCATTTGAACTTTTGTATAAAACGGGAAAAGGTCGACTGAAAATGAAACGAGCCTGGTTAACGAAACCGATCCGGGGCTGTCGGCGAGCTTCGATTACAGAACTTGACTCGTCAAAAGGAAACACTGCTGTATATCAGCTTCGAACAGTACCAATCACTGTTTCAAATACAAAGGTAGGAAAAAATGAATGATTCTATGACTGACAAGAAGAGGTCCGGCCGGCAGTGTCGTCAACCCTTCGACAACCTATTTAACAACTATACAAATCAAGAGCCCTACTTCAATAGGAAGATCCTCTAAATCTTCAAACGATCTTCAATCGTGTGGTAATTTAAGTGGATTTCAACGAATCTGAATTCTATTTCTTGGGAAGACAGGTGAGTTTGGATCACTGCGACCAGACGTCTTCCGGTTGCCTAAAACGCATCTAGAAGCGGCGCAGCCAATTGTTTGGAGAAAAGCACAGATACTGACTCTGCCTGTAGCCCAGCAGTGGCATCTTTCCGACAGGCGTACCCCTCGAGTTCATGAAATTCTGCACGTCTTGGAGAAATTTCTTCTCTTCCGCGCTGGTGTTCCTCTCGCTCCGACGTACCACCGACGACGGAGGCCTTCCGATGTTCGAAATCAAGCTCCCGGTGCCCGTCGACGTCGCACTCTTCGACGTCGACGCCACCGACGCCTCGCTTTCATTGCTCGACTCCCCTGGCGATGCGCTGCGTTTTTTACGCTTTCTCCTAGGTCGTCCTTTCAATTTTGGCGCTGAAAAGAAAAAGTTCGATCAGTGTTCGTTCCACTACCAGAAATACATATTTTCATTTGATTGTTATAGTTTGTTCAGAACTTGTCGAATTTCGACTGCTTAACACGAGTTTCATTTGCTTTTGTTCGTGGAAGCAATCGGCGTTATCGGACACAAAAGAAACTTTGTAGAAATTGATAAAAATAACATGAAGTACCTAGTATTACTTTATTTTTAAAAATGAAATTCATGTTCCCCTTCGGATATAGATCAAAAGTATCACAATAATTTTTCTTTAAGATATAATAAATATTAGTTAGCCTTATTTCCCGAGACACGCAATTTTTTGTTTCAGTTTATAGGAAATGCTAAGAAACTGTGATAAAAGAGATGAAATATTGATTTTATTGCGGTACGGCATAAAAAAATTAATTAACTTGTTATCACAAATTTCTTGTGTCTGGGAAACAGGACCAAAACTTCCAATTAAAACTTCGTTAAAAAAAGGTTGATATATCGTGTATCACAAATAATGCAAAATGAATTACAAAATGCTTTCAAATGAATAAAATACTTCCAGGTTGTCACTAAATATCCGATAATTGATCTCTTTACCTTAGTAGTAACAAAATAAAAATTTCATTAATTGTAACAAACAGGTGCCACATTAAATTGTCATTCGATCTTTAAGAACTTCAACAGTATGAAAATAATATATTGATATTCCTAAATTATTTTAATCCTTTCACTGTTTCGAATTGAATTTATTCATTTTTGTCATGAACGCATAAAATTCTAAATATCAGTTACTGATGTCATTAATTTTATAATAATCAGTCTGAAAGCCTGAAACAATACAATGATGACGGTCACCGATCACCAAGGCGTTTAAAAATATTTCGGTGAACTAAAAAAATTCGACCTAGAAAATAGAAGTTTGTAAATATAAAATCTTTTACTATTTTAAAGCAATTTATTGAATTGTCTTGATGACTGACTTAATTTCAAAAACAGAAGTGGTAAAGTGGGGTTAGAATGAAATTCGTATTCGACACGAGCTATGACTGGATTTGTCTGTGTATTTGTGTACAAATTGCTTTTGCCATAAAAATATTTGCGATGTGCTTCAACAGATTACGCAATCTGGAGAATAACCGGAGGATAATATCAATATCGTATGTTATCATAACTCGAGTCTCGTAAGGTTTCCGATTCACCGCTGTGCTGTTCCCGGTTGTGTTTTTATGATTGTGTTTTTATGATGAATCATTCTACAAAAAAGAACCAATTAGAACAACCGCACTGTAACGAATCCTAAAAGAAGAATCGCGGACAATTGCGCTGCAGCCAGTCCTGACAAAAATTAGAATAGTTGCACTATCAATTTCGCAATCACGTGTCAATCGTTAGTCGTTCGTTTCGCGCACTTTCCCAGAAAGAAAACACAGACAAATGATAAACATTAATACTAGAACTTTCGAGCACTGAAATTGTTTGTACCGTTAAAAATATCAATATTTATCTAAAGAATGCACGATTCATTTTACAAAGTACATGTGAATAAGTGCAGTCTGCATTTTCAGAATGAAAAATCTGAAATCTAGTCGTCTACTATTCTATATGATTGATCCATTCGGCAATGAAAATTGAATTAAAACAATGTACAACATGACAGAACCGGTGCCGACCACGTGGCCATCGGCAATGATCGCCACGTGCACGCATAATAAAAAAATGTCAATCAAAAGCAGCATATCTAAATGGAATAATAGAAAAAAATCTAGAACACTTATCAAATTACGTTTACTTGTGAATTACGAGCTTGTTCGTCGCACGACAATCCTTCCCGATCGTTCCACGTGCACAATACCATAATGCAACAAAATTCACAGAACCCGAAAGACAATTTCACTCACCGTCAACTTTGAAGTATACAATCTCGTTTTCCCTAATTCTCATTAGAATTGCCATTTCGTTAACTGCCAATCTTCGCGAATTTACCGTGACAAGCGTCTCGAACGAAACGCAGTTGAGGAAGAAACCTGGTAAACTATGAAACACTTTCTAAACTTAGACGTCTGTTTGTTTCCGTCTGTTTTAATCCGTATTATGTATAGTGTATAGTGTTCGCGTAGCGTTGCCGGCGGAACAAGAGCTCGGCGACAAAGAATGAAGGTCGCGGACTGAACCTTCTTCTTGCACGCGCTCTTCCACACGTTCTCTTGTTTTTTAAACTGGCCTCGTATGGCGGGCCTCTCGCGATTGTAGCGCGATCTTTCCTCTGTTGGTAAACTGGATCTCTATAGATCCCTGCGATCTTAGCATATAAACTTACCATATAAACCCATAGACACGGCATGTACGTGCATATATGTAGGAGAGATAATAGGAACATGTGACGTCACAAGATAATTCCAAAATGGCTGACAGAGCACACCTTAGACCACACACATATAACTTGCGACAAGAAGTATTTGTATCACGGTTTAGTAGTTTTTTATACAATTTTTTGTACAACATTTTTGCACCACTTTTTCAAATGTTTACGAAATAATGCATGAATTACTTGTGTAGCTTATTTATAAACCCATAGATACGGAATGTGTACGGCACGTGTATAGGAAAAATAACAGGAACGTACGATGTCACAAGATAATTGTTAAAACAATTTCAAAATGACTGACAGAGCACCATATGTAAGTACTTGTGAAAAGATATGTCTGTATCACGGTTTTGTCGTTCCTTACAATTCTTTATGCAACAAGTTGCTCGATTTTTCCAAATGTTTACGAAATAATGCATAAATATATTTGTATAGCTTGTTTTTATATCGCTGTCCACCATTTTGAATTATCTTGTGACGTTTTTCGTAAACACTGCGTTCTATGCATATTCTATACCTATGCCAGGTATATAAGTATGTATGGTCTAAGAGGAACGCCGTTTCGCTTTGTTTGTAACATGTTAAAATGTTTTATCAAAGGGAATGCACCTCTTTCGTCAAATATTAAAACGTTCCGAATATTCTACCGTGTGCTACGACATCAAATAAACAAAGTGTATCAAATTAATTTGCTTAGTCACAATGTTACGTGACTGGGAAAGAGAGGTTAAGTATTTCTGATCAGGTGTAACGGTGGTTGCGAATGTGTTAACCCTTCGCGGACGAAGATTTTTTTTAAATATTAAAGAATATATTGCTCGGAGAAATAGTTCATGTATCAAAATCTTTCGTGCTGGGAAAAATGGAAGATGTATACTAATATTTGATCATGTACGCAATTACATTATTTGTCTGCAACTTTAAGAATTGAATCATAGAAAAATAGCATAGTCACGGTTCCGCCAATGTGACAACATTCGTCCGCAGAGGGTTAAATGTGTCTTTATTGTGGGACGCGAATAGTTTGCGTGTGTGTTTTAGAGAAAGAGAGAAAGCATGATTAAGACGCGGTGTGATTGAGATTCGGCGTGTTTGAAGCCATTTGTTGAAGAGCGGCGCCCGATCAAACGCCGCGCCGCGGCGGCTCAGTGGCGGTGTGATTGAGGTGCGGTTTGTTTGAAGTTTGAAGATCGTGTGCGGTTTTTCGTGGAAATGTTTGACATATTTGACTATTTGATATTTAAGAAGGCCTTTGGGACGAATTTCTAATTGTAAGTGAATCGGCGTGGCGCGAAGTCGCATAGAGCATTTGTTATTACTGGACTGCGGATCTTTATGCAAGATAAAAAATGTCCGCATAGATTGCAGTGCACAGGAGTCAAATAAAGATTGCATTCTTCTTTTAATTATGCTATTAAGCTGAGACTAATAGATCGATGTCCTTAAATAGTTTAAACGAGTCCACTGCTTTAAATTGTACGTGCCCATTTTTGTCACGAATGCATCAAATCCGCAGTCTAGTTGCTACTTCGAGGGATTTAGAGGGGCTTGTAGCTCTTCCCTATCAAGGACACAGTTAAGTAAGGTCTGCGGTTACCCTAAGTGAAAGGGATGCCAACTCGGTAGGTAACTCACCTAAATGGTTGCAGAGCAGCTCGTGCGTTTCAAGGTCCGGATAGTCGAAGGTGTCCCTGCAGAAGAGTACCCTGGTGCCCGGTGTGGCCATGAATCCTCCCAAGGCTGCAGCGACGGAGGAGCATAGCCAAGCAGGTTCAGCCCCTTCGAGCCTTCGCAACAGGGCCCGGTACCGACAGTACCTTGGATACGAAAGGACGACTACCTTGGTCTGCGCGCTGTACTCGCTCTTCCTGGTGTTGTGGTAGGACTCGTACTCCTTCTGCTGCTTATCGACGTCGGAAAAATCGATGCCAGGGTCGGTGAGCACCTGGGGCTGTGGTATCTCGTACCTCAACGGGCTGCTCTTCGGGGACGAGGTAGGGGTTGGCGGGTAAAAGACTTCCCTGCCCCATGACCACTCCAACGCCGGCGACAGCCACGTGACAAGGTCGTGAACCCGAACCACCACCTTCTCTGATATCGTCAGCACCTCGTCCTGCAATCAGAAAGATCGATTCGTTATCGTACATGTCGAAACACAACTGATACTTTCTATGTAGGGTGTAAAACGGTGGGTAAAAAGAGTTCTGATATCAACATCTTTATTCGTAAACAATTGAATGAAGTCCTTCTTTGTTTTCAGGGAAAAATGAACGAAGACTTCGAAGCAGGGATCTTGAAGAAACCTTTACCCGCCGAACATCCAGATGTACCCTACCCTACCCGTCGCAAATTCATGCAGCAGCCTACTTTACCGATCGTAAGAGAGATCTGAATTTGATCCTGGCGCACCCCACGTTAGATGGAGTCGCCCATGGTAATCCCCTCTTTCGCCACCCTTATAATCCGATCCCCGGCTACATAGGTACACTTATCGCGAGCGGTGAACTAAAACACCTATGTGCTCGTTACCTCTACATATAATCCAGGCTACGTAACTCGTGGTTTATGTTGTACCTCGAGTGCATCGTTATCTACTCGGCTCCGACGATAATTTAATTGTCCGCTGATGCCAGCGGCGACGTCATTTTCACAAAGTTTCGACCCGCCACTTGGACCCGCTGATTTGTGGGATTACGAGGCTCGAATAGGGCACGCTTGTCTACGCAAACCCCATGAATCTTCGCGCTCTAATCTCTTTAACTTTTACAGGACGTTTTAATACTTTCAAATATTTTTTCTGCAAGTTAGGAAAAGTTTGGGAAATTGTTTTCTAGTAGTCCTTCGAGGACGACGATGGATTGTCAGTTTACATGTTATAATATAATAATCTTTTGGCGATGTAGACTTCTCCTCGGACGCAGTACGATGTACTGACGTCATCCCTGAGAGGTGCAAAGTTTATTAAAGGAAGAATAAACTTCCTATTTGGTATGTATTTCATGCAACGAAGACAATTTTCATTTCGTATAAAGACCCGTCTACGTGTCAACCCTTAAGTATTAAGCTTCTTGTTTACTCGTAGAAAGCACGGTTTCGGACTGGTTCAATTGACAACAGGAGGATTCAACTGGGCTAACATCGAGCTGCTTCAGGGTCGAAGAAAAGGATCGGGATTCGACGAGAAATCGCAAGATGCACTCGAACCGCAGCCGCATTGTGAGTAAATCCGTTTACCCGCGGCTGAAAGAGCCTCGAGCCACAGACTTAAGATTCGTACAGACGTTGTATCTTATGGGCTTTTCTGTCTAGGCGTTTTGGGGTTCTAAGAGCCCCGATACTACCTCGGTGTTGCGCCCAATGTTACCGATATCTGAAGAATTTAGATATAGTAGCAAGCACCGAATAATATATTTACCCCGTTTATTAATACTTTACCTACCGGAAGCCTATGAATAGGATTTTCAATAATTGTGCTGTACCAAAAGAAAGCATAGAAATTTTCTTTTACATTGCAATCTTAAATGAAACTATTAGAATAATTAGATTAATTAGATATAGACGATTAGATTAATCACACGACCGATGGGTCCGTCGCACGTGTCGTCCATCTGTCAGGGTTGAAGATTCGCATGCGTTTTTTGCTTGCTATAACGTCCTTGACAGACAGTGTTGAGCAAACTTTAATCTAAATAATAAATTTTTAAATAAACGTGTGATTTCAATCGCAAATAATAACTAAACTTTCGATATAAATGAAAGTAATTTAAATAATTCTAGAAGTGATCTATTTATTATTTCTTACTTGCAAATAAAAGATTATTTATTATTTAGATTGAGACGGAAATCAAATAAATAGTTTCTGGTCTTCTCTTATTTTATTGTATTTTGCATATAGAATTTTTTACAGGTATACCGCCAGTGGGGCTACTCGTTGGAACTGCCTGATATAAGGTATTCTTTCATATTTTGCAACTTCAAATTTATGTTGAATTCTGTTTGAAATGTCTTTTTATGTCAATGTTTGGTGCAACGCAAGTATGAACCCGCGTTCTCGATCGGGCGCAAGGGCCAATCGTCGATGGGCCAATCGGCGATGGACCAATCTGCGATGGGACCAATCGCTGAGCATCCCCTCCGAACCGGCCCCAGTTCGGCGGCCATCGCCGATCGTCGGGGACTCTGTTCGGATTTTTCGGCCCACTCCATCAAAATTCGCGAGGGCAGCCACCCCACCGCCGCGGCGTACCTGCAACCCTTGCGGACCCAAGGGTTCGACCGCGCTGTCATTAGTATAATGAAAGTGAAAGTGAATACACGCGAGTTTCTTTATTTCCGACTGTGACCCTGTCAACCGTGTTACTTGTTATTAACACTAGGTTTATACGGGACCCGTCAAAATGACGAGTTCTAATATTCTTAATTTGCAATTATGAAGATTGTAAAGATGCTTCCCTGAAAAATTATTTACCAAATTTAATTCTTGGGGTATATACTATCGGAAAAATGGAAAAAATTTGGATAGACACATTCTTGTTATGTTTATAAATTAATGTAAAATAGTTATATTTAGACCTCCGTAAACCTAGTGTTAAGACATAGAAAGTGTACAAAGTGAACGACAAATTACGGCGACCTTTACGCGGCGTGTACTGTTTTCTCGTTTCATCTTCTCGATACGTATTAAGATTATTTATTTTGATTTTTATTATCTTTAAAATTAATTTGTTATCGAGTCGTTGAAAGTGTACAAGTGTACGACACATTACGACGACCTCTACGCGGCGAGTACTGTTTCCTCGTTTCATCTTCTCGATACGTGACAAGATTATTTGTTTTGATTTTTATTATCTCTAAAATTAATTTGTTATCGAGACGTTGAAAGTGTACAAGTGTATGACACATTACGACGACCTCTACGCGGCGAGTACTGTTTCCTCGTTTCATCTTCTCGATACGTAACAAGATTATTTGTTTTGATTTTTATTATCTCTAAAATTAATTTGTTATCGAGACGTTGAAAGTGTACAAGTGTACGACACATTACGGCGACCTTTACGCGGCGAGCACCGTTTCCTCGTTTCATCCTCTCGATACGTATCAAGATTATTTGTTTTCATTTTTATTATCTTTAAAATTAATTGTTTATGTTGCAACCTCATGGAGTTCGATAGCTGACCGTTCCATTTCGGTGTGGATCTTAAGTGTGTGCTCGCGCTGAGAGAAACCGCTGGGTTTCAACCCTCAACAAGACCAGCTGAATCAGCTGCTTGAAGTTGGACCCCCTCCGGCTCCAACTGAATCGACGACATCGACCGCGAATGGCCACTCGGTATTTATACCTGCAGGTAATAGCGTTTCATCTGCGAGATCTTCGACATTATTTCGTGGTCGTTCGTTGCAGACGCCAGTGTTTCTTGTATTGACAAGTGCTCGCGTCGAGGGGGTTGAAAGGGGTTCGAAAACAATTTCTTGGTGAGTCTGCTTACACATACGACACATTTAGAAACATTTATTGACGTCCAGTAGCTTCTATTCAAACTCCGGGGGATGTTCCCTTCAGTCCACAAAATAAATTTTGAAATATTCGTCACAAATAACCTGCATAAATAATCGCATAAAATAACGCGAGAGGCGAGGAACGACCGGCTCGAGAAACCGGTCGATCATTTAATTGAAAGGATACGGGTCCGGGAATCGATAAGGGTGAAAGGTCGGCGACAAGGGTGAGCCCTGAAGTGGCATCGGCTATGGTCGGACAAAGTCGATACAACAAGGGGCTCGCTCTTCAGGAAATCACGATGATAAATACGCGGGAGGGTGCTGGCAAAAAGCAGAGGGAGAGAAACGAATCATCAAAGAAATAAAAGGTCGCGTGTCCGAATGAGTTTTCTTTGCGCTGGTTTCCGGTTTATACCTTCCGGTTCCGCTTTGACCGCGTGTCTCGTCGATTAAGACGCCGGGGGGTGTGTCTTCGGGGTCGTGATTCGGGGTGGGGCAAAGGACAACGGCCACAGAGAGAAAGATCGGACTGAGTGAAAGGAGCAAGGTCCTCTAAAGAGAGGAGGCTGACAATGAAAAGAAGCCAGCAATGCTTCTACGTGACCCGAGACTCGTGGCCAAGTGCACGAGGATCGATTCTTTCTCTCTCTTTCTCTCTCTCGCAACTGGTTGCTGTAATGAACAAGCTTAATTTGGAATAATCTCAGAATGCAGGCGATTCGTAGGGGGTTGAGAATGCGTTGGATTAGCTTAGGGGTGGAAAAATGGCTTCTAAGGAACGGAGAATGTTTTTTTGTTGACGAACGTCCTTGCAGAAAGGGTGGAAACAGCCCTCGAAACCTGTCTCGCGTTTCGAACGTTTCAGAAATCATAGGGCATGTAGAAAAATTTAAAAATTAACTTTGTAGAAATTTATCATAGCATCTATGATAATAAAATTAATGGAGTACATCCATTTATTTATACACCTTGTTTATAGAGCAGCTTTCAGTGATTTCAAATGTTTTAGAAACCATTGCACATGTAGCA
>CM052197.1:3792244-3806708 GCA_028455805.1 Lasioglossum figueresi
GGGGGGGATTCATTTATTTATACACCTTGTTTATAGAGCAGCTTTCAGTGATTTCGAATGTTTTAGAAACCATTGGACATGTAGCAAAATTTTCAAATTTAATTTTACATAAATTTATTGTGTCACATCTGTGATACTAAAATTAATGGGCATATTCATTTATTTATACCTGGTTTATAGAACAGCTTTCAGTGATTTCGAATGTTTTAGAAACCATTGGACATGTAGCAAGAATTTCAAAATTAATTTTACATAAATTCATTGTATCCCATCCATGATACTAAAATTAATGGGTGTATCCATTTATTTATACACCTTGTTTATAGAACAGCTTTGAGTGATTTCGAATGTTTTAGAAACCATTGGACATGTAGCAAGAATTTCAAAATTAATTTACATAAATTCATTGTGTCCCATCCATGATACTAAAATTAAGGGGGGGATTCATTTATTTATACACCTTGTTTATAGAGCAGCTTTCAGTGATTTCGAATGTTTTAGAAACCATTGGACATGTAGCAAGAATTTCAAAATTAATTTTACATAAATTCATTGTGTCCCATCCATGATACTAAAATTAATGGGTGTATTCATTTATTTATATACCTTGTTTATAGAACAGCTTTGAGTGATTCCGTATGTTTTAGAAACCATTGTACATGTAGCAAAAATTTCAAAATTAATTTACATAAATTCATTGTGTCCCATCCATGATATTAAAATTAATGGGTGTATTAATTTATTTATACCTGGTTTATAGAACAGCTTTCAGTGATTTAGAATATTTTAAAAACCATTGTACATGTAGCAAAAATTTCAAAATTAATTTTACATAAATTCATTGTATCTCATCTATGATACTAAAATTAATCGGCGTATTCATTTATTTATATCTTGTTTACAGAAGAGCTCTCAGTAATTTCGAATGTTCCAGAAACCATAGGGCATGTAGAAAAAATTTCAAAATTAAAAATTAACTCGATAGAAATTCTGATTTTAAAATTAACGGAGTATATTTTATTCATACCTTTTTTCACAAAAAGACCTTGCAGCACTAATCGAGGCACGTTCCACGAAAAATTCAGAACAAAACTCTCACTCCGGGCAACACGAATGGCGTACGTTTGCTCTCAATGTTTAGGAAATCGCATTGGTTTGGACTGTCTCCACAGATTTTCTGGCATAGTTGAAAATTTCTGACACGTGTAGTCGCACACCCGGTATAGTGTTCCGGCGTTATACGCTGTCTGTTGTTCAAGCGCGACTGAGTAAACTGTGGCAACTTCGTAATCACGTTAAAGCCGCCAGTGAAACTGATGGAGGCGGTTTCAACTTCGCGACTCGAGCCGATTTAAATATTTAAGCGCGCGCCCCGGCCGGCTTCACTTTCGCCGAACTTCCCTCGTACCTGTAATCTATTGTTTCTCTTGTTATCGTTCTGGTGCGTTTCTTCGCGCAGTGCTAATAGCGTAAATAACAGAACAACGCTTTGCGATTGATTCGACGTTTCAGGGGGTGTTGTTTACTAAAGAATCTTTACCCATTCGACGTTTATACACGTTGAAAGAAATATTAATTTCACATTATTTGATAAACATAACAAGCATGTGTCTATCCAAATTTTTTGCCATTTTTCCAATAGTATATACCCAAAGAAATAAATTCGGTAAATAATTCTTCAGGGAAGCATTTCTACAATCTTAACCCTTTGCACTCGAGTGGTAACTCAGTGTAACCGCTAACAATTGCTGTACCATTATTTAAAATATTGTCTACAATATTAAATATGTTGGTAGCTAATCAATTACTAAACATTTAAGTATTGTATGAGGTGTTACGTCAATTTTATATTCCTACAAAGAAGAAAATTAATATAGAATTGAATTATTCTAGGTCGTAAGAAATGTTTAATTGCCGAGTTAAAATAGTTCCGAGTGCAAAGGGTTAATAATTTCAAATTAAGGATATTAGAACCCGTCATTTTGACGGGTCCCGTAAACCTAGTGTTATATGTCGATACTTAAAATTTGAATGCACGTGTGTTCAGAGAATTTGTAATTTATTTTCTGAAATTACAAGAGGCTACATTGCATTTAATCGAATTACGTAACCGCGAGGACTGTTGCTGAAATAAATTCTGGTAGCGACCGTGTTAAAAGAAGAATTTTATGGGGCACCATTTTTTTGTAATTTACACAGAGAATTTTTATTTTGCAGGAAGATCAACAGTCTGCTCGTCAATTCCGTAATGGTTTTAACGAGCACACGCGACGAGAGAGACCTAATTAAATAATCCGATGGAATTGTCGATGGCGGCGAGGTCGCGAATAGGGGCTCGAGGAGTCGCGAGCCGTCTGTTTCGCGACTTCAAAGGCGATTAAGAGATCGCACGACCGTCTCCTCGGATTTTATTAGCATCCCCGCGACGTCCCCGACGTCTTTAAGAGCTGGTGAAAACGTTCGCGCGCGTTATGCGACCGTTACTTGCGAGTCGTTATCGCGAGAGTTCCATTAATCGGCATCGAATCGGACCCGACCGGCCGAGTTTTGTTTTTGCCGAACGCTAAAAGCCACCGCGGGGGTGATTTACGGCCGCGTTCGGGTTTCTCGTGTATGCATAAGTAAATTTTCAGCTTGTCCACGGCCCATTTAAATTTTTAATGAAACCAACGCGGCCCGGACAGTTAAAGTTACGTTTTATTAACGGGGAGAATCGGTGCATCGATAAATCGTGCTCTCTCTCTCTTTCATTCTAGTTTCTTTTCTCTCTTTTTCGACCAGATGGTTTATAGGCCGCAGAACCTGCAGACGCGCGTATTTCAAACAGCCGGAAGTCTGCGCTAGAAGAATTCAATTCAACAGGGACCAGGAGACTTTTCAGGCGCAAACTTTTTCGCCATGCAATGCGGAGAAGAGAGAACTGCCAAACAGGTAAAAATTACTTTATCAACAAAATTAAACATCCGTCATCATGCGGATTTTTATGATCGATAAAATTGTCTGCATTTATTACAAGATAGAGGGTCTGCATATGCATTTACTTTTCACATTATGTGTAAATTTATTTGTATTATTATTGCATTGTTTATTGCATTTATATGTATTTTTACAATCTTGAAAGATTTTCATTGTTCCGAATTATTTTTGTCAGAAATTGATAAATGAAAATATTCATGAAGAATAGTTACCGTGCAATAACGTTTAGAAAGAGGAGGGATGATATTCGTATTTAGTGGATTTTGCTTAAAATCTTCATCGCGAGTCTGTTATTGCAAAGCGTGAATATAAAAATGAATATATTTAATTTTTTCAAAGTGAACGAAACGAGCGCAGAGTTAATTTCTAAAAGAAGAAATAAAATGATCTGTTAGAGGAGATTGCATCGCGTCTTTTAAAATTCCCCAGAATATAATATAATGATATCGATCATGGCCGCGGGACGTGCTCTTTGACTCTTTTTCATCGGAGAAATAGCTCGCGATGTTTGATCCCGACTGCGACTCGTTCGAACACGGCGGACTCGGGGAAAATTACATAAATAATTTATAGAACGGCCGAACGATTAAAACGCGGGAGAGAATTTTAATAATTCCAAAGTTTCTTCATTCATTTTTAATTCAATGAAACTTTCCATAAAAGCGTCCAAGTTTCCATTTAATTCCAAGCTCTCCCTCTGTTACACTCCGTAGTTTGTTAATAATCGTGGTCTTTACAGTTCGAGTTCGATTTAACGCAAGGTAATCGAATTAGAGGCAGTTATTACAGGCGCTGTCGGAATCGCAAGATCAGCGTGGATGAAAAATTGTCGCAAAAGAGAAAACCCGTTTCGCACAAGTTTACACGACGTTAAATAATGCGAATAGACCGTGGAGACCTTTAATTTTCTTTCTCTCTCTCTCTAGTCGTTGCAATTTTTTACATTATCAGTTATCAAACATTCTTCCTAGCAATTACGTTAGAAAAAAGAGCCTTCCGCGAGTTTAACATCTTAATGACTCGATACAACGTTATCAAATTCAAATCGAATGTTCTATGAACAGCTGAAAGAAATTATTTCCATCGTTTCTGTTGGCCGACTCCACGTCAAATATTATCGGAAAAGTGTTCGGAGTTCTCCGACGATCGTTGAAGTTCCTGTAAATTGTTAATCGATTCGGAGAGAGTCTACGTATACAGTTGATTAAAAAGATTATTATACAGTCAATTCATTTTCTACATCTAAAAATCATCTTTCTCAATTATTCTCTAATGTTCTATCGTTTCCTAAACTTGCTCTACTCTTCGAAGAAGCTGCTACGAATTGCATTGCGCCAATTAATCGAATTAACACACGTCTTAAATAATTATTAATATATATTTTTAGTTCACCGAAGGACCGACGAGCGAAAAAATCGAAATGCAAAGGTTATTCCATGGATTTGTAATTTCAAAGTGAAGAGCACGAAATCAAGGCGAACGGGGTTGTAGCTCCGCAAAACGACAGCTAAAAATTCCAGCACCAGTTCCGATGAAATTACAACGGGGATAGTCGTCTGGGACAAAGAGGGGGTGGACGGTTGGTCCGCGAGAGACGATTTACACTTGTAAAATTTGGCCAACTTCCGGTGCCCAGTCGTGCATTCAGAAGATGAGACAAACTCTCCACCACCGCTCTCAACCTCTCTCTCTCTCTCCTGTTCTCTCTCTCTCTATGCAGCGGAGTATTCCTCTTGACTGCACATATGCGAGATGTGTATCTACAAGAGGGGTGAATAGAGGGTGAGCTAGGGGAGAGTCAGCGCGATAGAGGGTTTAAAGGGGAACAGAGAGGAGGACTTGGTCGCAAGAGGGTGAGAAATGGAGACTGAACTAAGAGGGAGAGAGTTAGGGAGAGTCTGTGAGAGTGAGAGAGAGAGAGAGAGAGAGAGAGAGAGAGCCGGACAGAGGGATGAAGAGGGTGAAAGAGACGAACAGAGGGAACCCGTGGTCTCTCGCGTGTATAAGGGCAACAATGTGCCAGAGGTAGTGGCAATGTTGGCACAGACACAGACGCAGATCTAACCCCAAACTCATGACACGGACAGTATGCACGGAATCATGTGGAAATGTATTCCCGACGTTGCTATGGGGATTCGCTCTGGCACCCTAAACACACCGATAACCTATCAATTCACCAACACCGAACGACCCGACGAAGTATAACAGGCGATAATGTCCCGCGCTAAATAGGACATTATTCCAGTGGGTTTTTGGTCGCGATTCCGCCGTGTACAATCGAGACCGTGGAAACTGGCTCTAATCAGTCAAATAATGGGCTTACCGTGGATCAATTGTCGCTCTGACTTGATCAGAATCTATCTCGGGATTTTCCGCGAGGTGAAACCGAGAGCAGTCCGGGGTCCGAGTTTGCACCCCTGCCGAGCCCAGACACTCGAGAGTCTTCTCATCGATTGTCGAGAACAATTGCATCGAACCCACGAATACCTCTCCTCGAATCGTCAGAATCACTCTAAGCGGATAGACAATCGGACCGCGAGTTTTTATGCGGAATAACAATTTTCTGTAAACCGCTGTAAAATTATGCGTTCTGCTCGCCTCATCTTTCATTGAGGTTTTTAACACTAGGTTTACGGAGGTCTAAATATATTTCCGCGCTATACAAAACAATGGGGACATTGCGGGAACTCGGAAACGCTGATTTTTGTGCATGAAATTATTCCGCATCAATTGTGAAAAGTAATAATAGTTCGTACTCTAGTAGATTCTCAACGAATTTACGCGTTTACGATAAAAATGTGTCCGCGCGATACAAAACAATGGGGACATTGCGGGAACTCGAGAACGCTGATTTTTGTGTATGAAATTATTTCGCATCGATTGTGAAAAATAATAATAGTTCGTACTACAGAAGATTCTCAACAAAGTCGAGCCGCGTAAGTACCCTCATCCGAAATAAGACGACAGCCAGTTCCGAGCGATCGTCTTATTTCGGAATAAAACTGTATCAGTGAAAATATCGGTGTCGGTCAGAAATAGACAGCGGATTTAATGCGTTTATGACAAAAATGAGGAGAAGGTGTAACCAAAATGAATAATTCGGGAAGAATTTAAAAATATTATTTTCAACCTTATTAAACATATTAACACATTACCGACCGGTGATTATTGCATAATTTTGAAAAATCTATGGTAAATGGCTAAACACTTTTTAATGGAACCTTCAATAGCAACAGCAATTCTCATTGTGAACTAGCAAGTTTCCTTCAATAACGTCATGTAATAGTTTCATTTAACACTAGGTTTACGGAGCTCTAGAAATAACTATTTCACATTATTTTATAAACATAACAAGAATGTGTCTATCCAAATTTTTTGGCTACTTTTCCAATAATATATACCCCATGAATTAAATTTGGTAAATAATTCCTCAGGGAAGCATCTTTACAATCTTAATAATCGCAAATTAAGAATATTAGAACCCGTCATTCTGACTGGTCCCGTAAACCTAGTGTTAAACGGAGACATAAAATTATTGGTTAACCAGTTAACTCCGACGTGTATACACGTCAATCCAAATATCTATTGCGGTGTAATAACGATAATCTTTTCAAGAATGAATTGTTAATGTTTTATCAAATAGAAATGTAATCCTTCCTCGTTTTTCGCAAAACTTATAATAGGACACCATTTGTATTGTAAATGTTTATTTGACATCGATCGAAAAAATTGTAAATACAATTCAAAATTATGATTTCAGCGCACGAGTCGATAATTATATTATAATTGATCGACTCGTGCGCTGAAATCATCATTTTGCATTGTATTTACATTTGTATTGATATCGTATACTCGTCATTGATTGATTTTAATTCGGCACCCTGTGGGGGATTTTTTAAAACTAAATTCCGCAGTTAAGAGGTTAATAAAATTATTGGTTAATAAAATTATTGGTTAATAAAATTATTGGTTAATCAAATTATTATTATTAGCCTCTCGCAATAGTTTCGGAGAATTTTGATCTTGAAATAAGGCTCGTCGTCAATCGATTGTTCTTCCGGACTTCTTATATGGGTCTGGAGGGACCCAAGCTCCGTCAAGGGAAGGTTAGAGGGTGGCCGGAGCCGAGGGTGGATTAACAACCAATAACAGGGGAGGAGACGAACGGTGTAGCCGGTTTAACTACTAAACCAGCGAAAAGATGGGGTAAAGACGAGCCGGGGAATGTTTTATGGCAACGGTCCAAATGATGTTTGCGGCTCGGCGTAGAATACTAAGAATTGTTAATGAACTTCTGGTGGGTGTATCAGGAAAAGTAATTTGGAGTTTGCGTAACTCTCTGCCCCTCTTTTCCCTGGGTTCCCGAGACTTGGAGGATAGCGGTCGTCGGTTTTAAGACCGATCGTTCCCATTTACGTCGCGGGCAGATTAATCGAAGCAGAAGCGAGAGAGGCGGTCGTAGAAATGAATAATCAGAGAAAGACAGTGGGAAAAAATTGACGAACAGAAAGGGGAGGGGGAGGGTACATAACGCAAATAGAGACAACGCGAGGGCGAGCAACGCGTATCTTATTAAAATTGATTTAAATCGTTATTACAACGCGTGTAGCGTCGCGTGATCATGCCACGGTCGTTTCGGCATCAATTTCGCATTACCTCTCATAAATTACCCTCTCTCTGACGGAGGAATTCAATTAAATTTTACAGCAAAAGTCATCCCGCTTCGATCCGCCGCGGTTGTCCAGTCGTTTTGATTAATTCGCCGGCCGCGGCGCGGTGGCGCGGGAAAAATAATAAATAACACCGGGAATTGTTTATACCCGGGGCCGGTATTAATTTTGTCGAGCGGAGTGTGCGCGTGTCTCTCTCTTTCTTCCGATCGATATAATCGACGTGTACGATTTGTTTGTTCGGCCGTGTATCGTTTTAATAACGATATCTCGCCGGTGACACACGATGGACCTTAATGCTTTTCGGTTGCAACTCTCTATCTCTCTCACACTTGCATCTCTGTGGCACGAGCGCGGATACGCGCGCCATGTTGGTCCATTTACCGGGGTAAAATTTATTACATTAAACGTAATAAACGACTTGTATACTCGGAGAGCATGCCCGCGTGATATTATTATCGTAGCCGGCGGGGTGAAACTTTCTATCTATCTGGGTAATCTCATCTTCTGCAAGCCACCTCCTTTATCTCTCGTCTTTCACTCAACTTCTTAAGTAGTCTTTTGTAACTTAAATTAAAATAGACGTCAGGAAGTATTTCCCGCGAACGACGACCGGCCCTCTCTCCGAGCAGGAAGAAGAGAAGGAGAACAGATAGGCGAGAAAGAAAACGGTCTCGCCCTGTAAAAGAAATAGAAAAGAAAGGAATCGCGGCGCCGCACTCTATACATCATGCTCAGACAGTACGTTTGTCTCGGAACGCTCGCAGAAGTGAACCGTACTCGAAGCACGCCTTGAAGCTGTGAAACAGAATTTTTTAGCAGACTCGTAATTCGTTCGCTACGTCGTTTCATTGCTGGTTTATCGCGGAAATTAGTTTAACACGCCCTCTGCGTCATGCTTCACTCAAAATAAGTGCGTCAGCACTTAGAATAAATTGATGCGAAAGGGTTAGTTAGGGTAAAAAGGGATACAGATTTTCTTGTTGCGAAAAAAACTTGGTTGTCTTATATCGATTCGATTAACCCCTTGCGATTTATTTTACGGTTTCAGTGATTAGAACGCCCTCCTCTGCATCATGCTTGACTCAAAATAGACTGCGTAAGCACTTAGAATAACTTAGTGGGGAAGGGTTAGTTAGGGTAAGAAGGGATACAGATTTTCTTGTTGCGGAAGAACGTTGTTGTCTTATATCGATTCAATTAACCCCTTGCGATTTATTTTACGGTTTCAGTGATTAGAACTTTTTTTGTAGATCGTGTTATCCTAAAAAAAAAAGAATATTCCTATACGTTCTCCAACAGCTGTATATTAACAAAATCAAAATAAAATTGTATCTCAGTTTAAAGGAAATTATTTACATACATTTTCATCAGAATCTGTTCAGAATCTTCGCACGAGTCGGACACGATATTGTAAGGCAAGGGATTAAATGAACATCAACAGTGATGGCTAACTACAACAAGTACCGTAAAAAATATCTATAAAAAAATGTTTAAACCAGTGGAAAGTAGTCCAGAATTGTTCGATAATGATGAATATAAAAAAAGAAGTATTATATGTTGGTGTCTAATAAATTACTAAACATTTAAGTATTGTGTGAGGTATTATATCAATTTCATATTCGTACAGAGAAAAGAATGAATATAGAATGGAATTATTCTAGGTCGAAAGAAATGTTTAATTTTCCATTTAAAATAGGTCCGAGTGCAAGGGATTAAATGAACATGAACAGTAAAGGCTAACTACAACAAATACCGCTAAAAATATGTACAAAAAAATGTTTAAACCAGTGGAAAGTTGTCCAGAATTGTTCGATAATGAATATAAAAGAAGAAGTATTATCAGAGGCTTGCAGGGTGTATCGAGAGCGACGGTTGTCACCGAAATAAAGTTACACGGGGCTCGGCTTTCGCGGGAGAGAGGGCGCTCCATAAAAGCTCGAAATCGCATAAACGTCTGTCGGCAACAAATCGTCGTATCAAAAACCTGGGGGGGGGGGGGAAAAAAGGAGAGCCGCGGGGAAAAATAGAAACATCGCAAGATCCCGGTTAACCGACGCACATACACAGATCATCTCCGGATGAATATGGGGAACGAACCGCGTGAAATTGACCCGTATACGGGGCGGGACGGCAACGAAACAACATTGAAGACGAAAAGCCAGAGGCGAACCGGAAGGGGTTGCCTAGAGGGAGAGAAAGAGAGAGAAGGGAAGAGGGAGAAGGAGAAAAAAAAGCTCCTGGAGCCACCGTATAAATCCGCAATGCTGCAGTTGACATATTCGCCGAGCGTACATAATACATTCATGGCCGCTATCTGGTGGTAGTAAGGGCTGCCGGGGGGTTGGAGGAGAGAGAGAACGAAGAGGGAGAGAGAAGATAGAAGGTCGGGGTGGGGGAGAGACGAAAGAGCAGGCGAATAGGGGAGGAATGACACGATGGTCGGGGGTGTGGTACAATCGTAGAGCAGAATGTGTAGCGTGTTGGTTTTAGAGACGCTCAGCCTTCACCATCCTCCACCATCCTCGTCCATTCCCGAGAATTTTCATTTTTATTAATTGCCTATCGAATTCGACGAGATTAGCATCCCCCTTAACCAACCCCCTTCTCTGTTCGTTTTTAGCCAGGGTTCGAAAGGAGAGCAAACAGAGGGATTTGTAGAAAACCGGTTTGCAAAAAAGAAAAGAGAAACTCGATGGATATACATACGTAGATAATATAGAGGGATATAGTGTACTGGGGAAAAAAAGCGTGTCACGATACATGGATAGCGATCGAGAAAGATTAATTCCGCCGGCCGTGACAGGCTTGAATCAATAAGTATGAGAGTCACTGGGAAGCATAAATCATTGTTAGATTAAAGCCTGGAGCACGCGGTAGTAGACGGGGCAGTGGCGGGCTTTCTGGGATACTGGGTGGCCCGAAAGTCTCGATCTTTATCCCACCGTTCGCCATCGACGTACGATCCGTAACTAATATCATGCTGAACCCCTGTCCCCGAAAAATTCAATTGTTTCCTGTCGGTTTAAGACACAAACGTGGTTGATTGAATCAATGGGGATGTAAATTAATTCGTAGCTTCTTTTCTTCTTTTCTTCTAGGGATTCGTTCGTTTACAAACTACAGAAAGTTAATATTTTAATTATTTTAATAATTTAAATAAGTAGATAATAATGCAGTGACGCTATTCAATTCTTTTCATCATTTCACTGTTCTATATTCTACCCATTTTTGCTATACTCGTGTAAAGATTCAAAATCTAACTGCAAGAATACTGTAGAATTCTCTAATAATTTGATCAGCCACGATAATTGAATGTTCCTTATGTAACAACAGAAATAATTTAATCCGATACGGACACAGGGTATGTGGAACGAGAAGGCTACCTGCGGCACAGAATTTATTAACAGAAACGTTCTAAATGACCATTTTTCACGAAAGGTTATTTACCCAGTTGTTAAAGAGGATGTTCCCGGGGAAAAAGACGAATCTACGCCTTTTTATTTTCTCGACGGCAACCTGTTCCAGAAATCGGCGACCGGGGAGACGTTATACGGGGCGTGTTCCGAGAGCAGAAAATTATTAGTGAACGACGGTAATTAACCATGCTGGTAATTAACGTTTGTAGCGCTGCTGGTCCAAACTAAGTCATCCCTACATCTTGTCTTCCTCTGGACTCGTGGACAACGTGTTTGTCCCCGATTTAGTCGAGTTGAATGAAAACAGTGCCACTTTGCAACTGATACGCGGGGGATTGAAGCTAAAAGGAATTTGATTATGCTTGGTAGTTTACACACGGTGTTTCTGGATCGATCGAGCCCACCCGCTGTCTCCTCGCTTATACTCCCTCTCGCATATTCTCTCTCTCTCTCTCTGTCTTTCGCTCTCCTCTGACTCTGTTTCCTTCTCTTTTGAACGCTTTGAACCTTCCACTCTCTCTCTGTCTCTCTCGAGGTCTCGTCGCTTCGCTTCTTCCTGCTCCCTTTCTCTCTTTATCTGTCCATCGCAGTAGTCACTCTCTGTGCTCTCTCTCTCTCTCTCTCTCTCTCTCACGTGTTTCCGTGTCTTCGTGATGGTTCAGGCAGGGTCATGTGTGAGGAATGGGAATTACTTTTTAAGGAGGAATAAAGCGGAACGACCGGGGTTGCCACCTTTCCGCGAAACGAAGGAAATGCCAACGGACATACTCGCGACATGAGTTACACCCCCGTATGCAAGTTCCCTGACATTGATTTCAGTGGAATAGAGTTGGATGGATTTCCTGACATTCCACTATCGAGCACTAAAACTGACTACTTCGGATTCCTTTATGAAAATAATTATTATCGAATCCTAGCTCTTATCTAAAAAATATCACTTCTTCGATTGTTACAATCGAGAGATATATTTTATGTTACTTAACACTAGGTTTGCTAAAACTGATTATATCAGATTAGTTTATAAAAATAAGAAGAATACGCGTTTATTGGAATTTTTGTTAATTATTTTTTATAATATGCAGCAAAAGAAATACATTTGTTGAGTGATGGATGCATCTTTGCAATTCCACAATGACTAAAATGAATTACCATAAATTTGTTGAGTAATGAATGCATCTTTGCAATTCCGCAATGATTAAAATTATAAAATGTCAAGAACACATCTATTCGAATTTTTGTCCATTATTTTCTATAATATTTAGCCAACGAAATAAATTTGTTGAGTAATGGATGCATCTTTGCAATTCCGCAATTCTAAAAATTATAAAATTTAAAGAATACGTCTATCCGAATTTTAGTTCATTATTTTTTGAAATATCTAGCCAAAGAAATAAATTTGTTGAGTAATGGATGCATCTTTGCAATTCTGCAATTATTAAAATTATAAAATTTCAAGAACACGTCTATTCGAATTTTTGTTCATTACTTTTCAAAATATGTAGCCAAAGAAATAAATTTATTGATTAATGAATGCATTTTTGCAATTCCGCAATGATTAAAATTATCAAATTTCAAGAACACGTCTATTCGAATGTTTGTCCATTGTTTTCTATAACATTTAGCCAAAGAAATAAATTTGTTGATTAATGAATGCATCTTTTTAATCCCGCAATGATTAAAATTATAAAATTTCATGAAGAAATTATTGATATCTCTATCTCAGTATAATCTCCCCCCATTTAAGTTTCGTGGCAGTCTTAATGAAACAAGGAAAGAGCGAATTTCTCGCCAGATAATTTCAAATCCCTGAAAAAATCTACAAGAAATTTTCTCGCCAATCTCAAGCAAGGTTCCATTCACACTAATTCTTTTCGCATGCTTTCCACGCACAGAACCGCGCCATCTTTGAAGAACGGGCTCCCGATTGTTCGAATAAAACGCTGCTCGGCGTTTCGCAAATTAACGCGGGACATATGTTCGCGAGTTAAATCTCAAGTCACCCCCCATTCTCTATGGCGTCCCATTCCCTCGGAATCTTTTTTTTCACAGTCCACAGAGAGGGAGGAGAAGAGTGAGAGAGAGAGAGAGAAAGAGATGAGGGTTGAATGCGCGACTAAAAATGTACATCATTACCGGTCGGGTCTCGCGAGTGGGACGATGGAATAATCAGCGACCCTCCGGGTCTATGTCAATGGAAAGTAATTAAGGGTTCTTTTTAATCGTTTCAAGCCGTTCCGTGTTGCGCCCTACTTGCATCCATAATGCCCCGCCGCGCCGGTTTTTTCTCTGAACCAGCTCGCGAAAATTATATTGCGATCCGTTGGGGGGGAGACTGCGCTTGTGCAACACCGTTCACGACTTTATAATAATGACTAATAACTCTTCCGGGCACAGAGATCCCTTGTGTTTCCCGCCGCTGCAATTAGATTCCGTGGAACGGGGGTGGAGCGTGGGTGGAGCGTGGGTGGACAGGTTGGGAGCAGGTTGCTGGACAGGTGGGGGCTTTGGCGGTGTCCTTGAGCAGTCAATTGATTTTGCGAGCACTGGGGAGCCCGAATTAGACTCTATTTTCGCTACCCAATTAGCAAATATTCCGGTCCCGCACGAGCAACTACAGTAAAGTCGAGATTGCTGTCCAACAGCCGTATTTTTGGTGGACAGTAATCCTGGTGCTGTGATCGTATTTTTGTTACTTCAAAGGAGAGTCCGAACATGGAGAAGGTCAGAATGAAATTCAAAGGAGAAGCCGAACATAGAGAAGGTCAGAATGAAATTCAAAGGAGAAGCCGAACATAGAGAAGGACAGAATGAGTTTCTCTTTCTTTCTCATACGCTGTCCTTCCTTGCGACCGAAACTTGAATCGTCGATTTAACCACTAAATACAATTGGAATTATATCGTGTTTGGTCTTATATTAAAACTAGAATTTAGTTTTAAAAAATCCCCCACAGGGTGCCGAATTAAAATCAAACAATGACGAGTATACAATACAATACAAATGGTGTCCTATTATAAATTTTGCGAAAAACGAGGAAGGATTACATTTCTATTTGATAAAAAATTAACAATCCATTCTTGAGAAGATTATCGTTATTACACCGCAATAGATATTTGGATTGACGTGTATAAACGTCGAAGTTAACTGGTTAACCAATAATTTTATTTCTCCGTTTAACACTAGCTTTACGGGACCCGTCAAAATGACGGGTTCTAATATTCTTAATTTGCAATTATTAAGATTGTAAAGATGCTTCCCTGAGAAATTATTTACCAAATTTAATTCTTGGGGTACATACTATCGGAAAAATGGCCAAAAATTTGGATAGACACATTCTTGTTATGTTTATAAATTAATGTAAAATAGTTATATTTAGACCTCCGTAAACCTAGTGTTAATCA
>CM052197.1:3806808-3831067 GCA_028455805.1 Lasioglossum figueresi
AAATTAAGACTTTACTGTACCAAATTATTAGTCGAAGCATCTGGGAACGTCGAAATCCCTTTTTCCTCATTTTTTGTACATCTGCTCCTGGATTCTGGTGCCTGGGTCTATTTTGTCTTGTCAATCGGTTTCTAATTGCTGATTAATCAGAGTGCTTGACGTCCTATCTATCAGCAATTTTTTAATAATTCTCCATCATTGAAAATATGTTAATTGATTGGCCAAAAGGTACTAAAATTTCGTTCGCGATATAGAAATTTATGTGGACGAACGTGGTGTAGCAACTTCTCAAATTATTATTCTTTCGTTAACACATTATCGACCGGTGATTATTGCATAATTTTGGAAAATCTATGATACATGGCTAAACACTTTTTAATGGAACCTTCAATAGCAACAGCAATTTTCATTGTGAACTAGCAAGTTTCCTTCAATAACGTCATGTTATAACGTCGTGTAATAGTTTCATTTAAGATTGCAATGTAAAAGAAAATTTTAATGCTTTCTTTTGGCACAGTACAATTATTGAGAATCCTATTAATAGGCTTTCGATAGGTAAAGTGTTAAAAAGGAATTGCACGTCCCCAGATGCTCTGATAAGTATTTCACGTGAATTTTATAGCGCTTATCGGTTGCCAATAAAAATGATTATTCACTCTAAAATACCAAAGTGATCTTTCCAATACAGACAATATTGGACCAATCGAAAAATAAAGAAAATTCTCGTCCACCGAGGGTGAACAAATTATATTTTCCTACGATTTTATAAGAAAGACGTGCAGCACTCGAAGGGCGCCTTCTGTCGAAACCCGCGCCGGAACTTCGAACGTCTAATATTTTAGTTTTCGCGCACCGGCCGTAAAATCTTCGAGCAGTTTTATCAAACTTAAACATCCCGCTTAAAAGTTATAATTCGATGCAAAGAAAAAGTTCGGTTTGGCGAGGTCCGCAGGGGGGGGGGGGGGGAGGAAGGGACGCCGGGGTCGTTTTATGTTTCATTTCTATTCATTATTCCAATGCTCCTTGAACGCGCGCCGATGCAAATTTGATCTCTTAACGCGAGGCCGGAAGTTCCGGCGTGGCACAGGTCAGGTTCTAAGCAGAAATTCACCGACAGAGAAATTACGAGCGTTAACGAATTCGATTGCAAACGTGTCTCGCGTCGATTGAGCTTTTCCCGGTAACCATACGGGTTAATTTACCGGTCGAACAACATGGCGCACATTCGTTTTGAATCGGCTACCGATCTGCGGACAGATTTCGTTTGATCCCGCGCGATGCTTTCAACAATTCGAGATCGAAACTCGATAGCCGAACGGCGACGCGTCAACTGCTCGAACTGACGCTCGATTTATTTTTTCACGGATGCGCCGCGAACGCTGAACAACATTATTTTCTTCCAAACTGTGATTTAAACGATCGATTTTGCTGTCCAAGGTAATTGAGCCTCGATCTTCATTTTCTACAAGCAACCTTTCGTGGAACTGAACCGTCGTGCGTAAAAATGACGACGCCAAATCTATCATTCTTTTAGACAGTTTCTTAAGGGCAGAGTTGTGCAGAATTACAATTGAGTTACTACAGGAATTATAGTTACAAAGTAATTGAATAACATTGTTACTCAGTCATATTGTAATTTATAATTCAGATCTTCATTCAATTAAGTTACAATGCAATTCGTAATTGCAATTGGAGTAGAATTATAAAATACTTTGTAATTATATTACATTGATTACGAATTACGAGGATGCGGAATTGAAAATACGCCGCATAGACAGCAAACCAGAGTTGTGCAGAATTACAATTGGATTACTCCAGGAATTATAATTACAAAGTAATTGAATTACATTGTAATTCAGTCATATTATAATTTATAATTCAGATCTTTATTCAATTAAGTTACAATATAATTCGTAATTGGAATTGGAGTACAATTATAAAATAGTTTGTGATTATATTACATCAATTACGAATTACGAGGATGAGGAATTGAAAATACGCTGCATAGACAGCAAACAAATATATGAAAGAAAAACATAAAAATATGTCGCAATTCTTCAAAGTTCTGGGCTGTATTGTATTTCAATTACACATCTGATTGAAATAATAAGTACCTGAATTAATTGAAAGGTTTGAATTATGTAATTCAGTTACGACGTAGTTGAATTACTATATAATCGAAATACAATGTAATTCAATTACAATGTATTTGAATTACAATGTATTTGAATTACAATGTATTTGAATTACAGTGTACTTGAATTACAATGTACTTGAATTACAATGTACTTGAATTACAATGTACTTGAATTACAATGTATTTGAATTACAATGTATTTGAATTACAATGTATTTGAATTAGCACAATTCAGAAGCAGAAACTCCTTGTCTTGTTTATTGTACTTGTTATTGTAATAACAGATGTAATAACAGATGTAATAACAGATTGTTATTGCGCCAGGATGTATATGAATTATTCACGCTCTTTGTTACACACTATATATCTATATATTTTTTTACAATATATCCTAATATTGTTCATTATTTTACCGCGGCGAGATACCAACGCTACGCTCAGCAAAACCTGCCGGCGACATGATTGGTCAGTATTTCTCGTTAATAACTCCTTAACAACATTTTTGCAAATGAAAATGTCACTTCACTAATGCAGACAATTTTTATTTTTCATAAAATCTCCGGTTTAGTCACATATGATATAATTCTTCATTTCAGAGGTGATTGTTCGGCATTAACAACTTAATCAATCAACGTCTACAACATTTAGGAAATGTTTCGTACGCAGATTTTTCTGCAGCTCGTTTAATTCGGTTCGAGGCTGAGACAGATCGATCTGCATTATAATACAGGATATGAAAAGCCATGGAACACTGTCGGCGATGGAAAAAAGGAAAAAAGTTGTGCTTTTCCGCAGCGACAAATGCTCTCTGATATTTGTTCTCTGTTCCCATTCTGAACGAGAATGGCAGGAGAGAGAATAGACGGGGGTTTATCGATCAAATGCATTTCCATGGAATTCGCTGCTCTTTGTATTTCAAACTCGAAACTCTCGAAAGCGGGACTCTCTCGCGAACGCGCAACGATAAATTTATTGGATAAACAAAATACGGCATTCGGTTGCGTAAATAAATCGAGGAACACTGTAAAGAGAGCGAGAGAGAGTTCATTTTCGCGGATTCCATGTAAAAGCGTTTCGAAGTGCACCGCCCCTCCGTTTTAAGGGTTGCCGGAAATCAAATTATCAGGTAACCAAGAAAGTTAGTGTTGCTTCTAGATTTTGTCGTTATTAAACCGTACGTGCGTGTCGCTTAAGCTCTCGGTCGTTTGCCTAGATTTTTAATAGCAACAAACATTGAGGATACGTGAAATAGAGGTGCTGCAAAATTGAATTATCAAATCGCTCTTTCGAGGATAAAAGTGAACACCCTAAGCCCAAACACTAAGTTCATTTAACAGAGAACTGAATCAATAATTAGTCCAATCCTTGCACATTTCTCAGAAATAATTACACTAACGATTCGAATTTTTGTTTGCATAAACGTTAAGTCAATAAATTGTACTTCTATTTGTCACATTATATCAAGACAATTAATAAACCTATATTTGATTCCTATTCCTCAAGGAATTAAATAGACATTTATTAATTGTAACTGATACAGAACATTTTTATTTTGGATAGTGATTATTGTGGATTTTAAGAAACTATGAAAAAAAATAGATGAAATACAAAACAGTAAAAATAGATGAAATACAAAACAGTAAAAATAGATGAAATACAAAACAGTGAAAATAGATCAAATACAAAACAGTAAAAATAGATGAAATACAAAACAGTAAAAATAGATGAAATACAAAACAGTAAAAATAGATGAAATACGAAACAGTAAAAATAGATGAAATACGAAACAGTGAAAATAGATCAAATACAAAACAGTAAAAATAGATGTAATATAAAATATTAAAAATAGATCAAATACAAAACATTAAAAGTATTATTAAATAATATCATTTTCAACTCGATGAAAAGAAATAAATGTGTACGTGGCTCCAGGATCGTGAAATGAATATAAATCATTTTTATTTTGTATAAAACAAGAGCGATTATTTTGTATAAAACAAGAGCGATTATTTTGTATAAAACAAGAGCGATTTTTTTGTATAAAACAAGAGCGATTATTTTTTGGAGCAAGTTAATGTTCGATCTACCTTGCAGATTTGTAGTTATCGATTAGAACAGCATCGAACTTTCTCGGCTAATAATGCTCGCTGGCTGTCGATTGCTCATCGAACGTGTTCCGAGAATGATTAAGCCACCGGAACATCATGTCGAGTAGAGTGCATTGTGTACGGGGAGCGAGGGAACATTTCTGGCACTAAAGTATTGTGTAAATCCTTGTGACCCCATTTGCAGCGCGCGCAGTTCTCTCGAGTTTGTGTTATAGAAGTTAGAACGTTCCAACTGGGAGCGTGCAACATGGATCCCCGGGGTATTAGAGCACTGTCATTAATTTCATGATTTTCACAAAATTATTGATCACCGCTACAAATCTCGCTAATCCAGTTACCGGCGACCCGCAAATTTGTTCGACGTCGTTCGCCGCGTATTTATTTGGACAATTACGAGCTCCCTGATTATTATAGAATTTCTGAAAGTCCATCGAAACCATACAAATCGTATTTGTCGTTTCACAAATACTTCGTTTCGTTTCATGATTATACAGACTGATAGTAGAAAAACATATTAAAGAGAACTCTGCTCAGATAGAAGCACTTTTTGATTACGAAACAATCAAACAGTTCGTAACAAGGTAATAAATTTTTGCGAAATTTCGCCATCGAATCGCAGGAGAAGCGAGAAAAGCTGGCTAATTTTCGCGTAACTTCCCGGCAATGCAATTTACGTAATTCGTTGATAACGCGCGAGATTCGGGCCCATCGCGAATTCCTAATTAAAGCGTCGACGAATAATTTTATTATATTGGACACAGCGGTGAGACTGTATTCGCGATTCAATGAGACACACCCCCCCGCCGTATCCCCTTCGCCATTTCCACCCGTTCCACCTTCCACCCCGTTGCGAACTTCCGGAGAAGTTCGCGCGTTCTGCAGCACCCGCGTAAAAGCATACATTCTCCGGTGGCAACATAGTAATGATAATAATAAAGTGACGTTTACATTCCGCGGAACAGAGCCCAGAAGGGGGAGAGGAGATCGCGAGGGTTGAAGTTGCTCGCCGCGAATTTTTGCAGGGGTGGAAGAAGCTGCTAAAACTCTCTCGAGGAACTTTGAATCTATTATTTGTGACGCGCGGAACAGGGGGATAACAAAGTTTTTCTCCTGCGAGGTACTTTTTGATAAGGATCCTCGGGAAACGCGAAATAATGGCGTGGCATTGCGAAACGTATCGAGCCCCGGGCTCATTGTTAACCGAAAAGTGGAATAATAAGGTCGGCGCGTTCCGATCCGTTGCATTAAATTGCAACCAGCGTTCCCGAGGAATTCCATCTTACCGCAAGAATGGGTTAGGTTCGTCGGGAATTGCAACCGTTGTGCAATACGGCGAAATCTTTGATGTAACTTGATGAAGCAGTCGCACAGTCGCGAAAACCGTTGGAATTCTACAAATACGTTAATCGGTGTTTAAATTTACTCGTCCGAAAATCGCGAGGTGGACAGCCCGCGGCAATATGGCGGCTGCAGCCTACATCAAGCTCTACACTACCGTGCAAAAGGAAGAAGCATCCGGCCATATTTAATAGAATACCGTAAAAAAACAAATAAGAACACAGTAAGTTTTGAAAAATATGTGTTATTGCGGATTATCTAATACTTTAAATGCAATAAATCAATTATTGTACAATACAATTTCTACATAACGGTATTGTTTGTCATTGTATCTTATAATTATACTGGATGCTTCTTTCTTTTGCACAGTAATGTATATTTAAATTGCAATCCTTGCAACATACGCGAAATCTTTGGTGCAATTTAATGAAGCACTCGCACCGTTGCGAAAACCGTTGGAATTCTACAAATACGTTAATCGGTGTTTAAATGTACTCGTCCGAAAATCGCGAGGTGGACAGCCCGCGGCAATATGGCGGCTGCAGTCTACATCAAGCTCTACACTACCGTGCAAAAGGAAGAAGCATCCGGCCATATTTAATAGAATACCGTAAAAAATCAAATAAGAACACAGTAAGTTTTGAAAAATATGTGTTATTGCGGATTATCTAATACTTTAAATGCAATAAATCAATCATTGTACAATACAATTTCTACATAACGATATTGTTTGTCATTGTATCTTATAATTATACTGGATGCTTCTTTCTTTTGCACAGTAATGTATATTTAAATTGCAATCCTTGCAACATACGCGAAATCTTTCATGTAATTTAATGAAGCACTCGCACCGTTGAAATTTTACGAATATGTTAATTAGTCTTTAAATACGGTCGTTCGAAAGTCGCAGGTGGCGAGTCTGTGACAATATGGCGGCGGCAATATGGCGGATCACATACATTAAATTAACAATATACTCGTTCTTATTCTTCTGAACTTGTTCCTCATATTTTGGCAAAATGACTGATTCCTAATTTTTTCTTTCGCAATTACTGAAATTATATAAATATATTTATAATTATAATATACATATTTAGGAGGTTAAGGACAATTTATATGCTAAAAATTGTACGAGGACTGAAGAGATATGCAGTCTTCTAATTATTCCAGACCAGATTATTACTAGGTTGAAGTTCTAGTGTAAAAACTGTCGTACAACGTTGTCTGTAATTTCATAGTTCGAACTCGCAGCCGCATGCGTTTTACAGCAGCGTCGAATAACGTGCGCGATTCGTTTCGCAATTTGTTTTGCAATTTGTTTCGCGCGATAATTATCAATATATTACAATAATTACACTCGGCCCGGGGAAATCAGGTATGCCGGCTATTGCCGTGAACGATAACGTCAAAGCGAAATTAATTCGACAAAGCACGCCTTGCGAAAGCCCGTTATTACTAAAGCCCGGTTTAAAAACAAATTCTGTGCGCGCGAGAGAGAGAGAGAATTGAACGTTGAATCGCATTACGCGGCAACGTTGCACATGCAAATGTCGCGCGGAATAATGACAAAGAGTTTCTCTTCCTTTCGGCCTTGCGTTTTTCACAAGTTCAAGACGAAAACGTTTGTCATGTTTTCTGTGAACACTTGGCGTTACGTATTCTGATCCTAAGTAGATCCTAAGTAGATCCTACTCGTAGTCCGGACAAGGTCTCAGATTAAAAATGCTAGATTTATTTATTAGACCGAGTAGAACAAATTTAGTTCTCTGCATCTATTAACTTCAGTTTTAAATATCGAGCTGATTTAAAAATACGGTAAGGTCCCTTCATTTTTTAGTTAAACAACAAATTTAGATTTCGCCACCTATTCGTTTCAGTTTTAGGTTAAAAGTGAAGCTCGTTTAAAAATACAGGGTAGTCCAAAAGTGAGTATACCATTTAAAAATGGAAGAACCCTTTTATTTTATATTTGAACGAATTTAGATTTCTGCATCTATTAGCTTCGGTTACCGTCTAAAAATGAAACTGATTTAAAAACAGGGTGGTCCAAACGTGAGTATATCATTTAAAAATTGTACAGCCGTATTATCTCATATTTGAACAATAAATTTCGATTTCTGCATCTATTAGCTTCGGTTACCTTTAAAAATGAAGCTGATTTAAAAATACAGGGTGGTCCAAAAGTGGCTATACCATTTAAAAATTGAACAGCCGTGTTATCTCATATTTGAACAACAAATTTCGATTTCATAGATCAGTCATAGTTAAAAAAATAGAGTTCGTTAAAAAACAGAGTTCGTTAAAAATTGGGTACGTCCCTTAAAATATATAAGATATAAGACGAAACACTAAATAAATAAAGATTACCGAGTCTGTCAGCTTGAATTTTCGTTTAAAAATGCAGCTGGCCCAGAAAGCGCGCAGCGTCGGTTTAAATAATACATTCGCATTTAAACGTTCATTTATTTAATCGATCGGCGGCTCTCGTGGAAATTGCAACGGGGCTTCGAAGAGCAGGTGAATCAATCGTCGCTAATGACAATCGATTGGTCCACAGTGTACAACATTTTCCACCAGCCGTGTCTCGAAAACCGGTCTTCGTGCCTCGGCGCACACCGAGACATTCGCCGGGGCCAACACCGTGTTTTAACAAGTATCCGAGAGCAAGTTCGTTCCTCGAGGCCCGTTAATGACCGTTCCCCGCATCATTCGATCATTGCTCAATTGCCGTGGAACATTATTATCGCGATTCCCGAGAGCGGAACGATAAGTGCAGCAGCGTCCCTCTGAACGCTGCACGCTCGAAATGCTTCCGTCTCGGTTCACCTTGAACATTCGTGGAAACAGAAACGACGACATCATCGTTTTTCTGCTGCTCGCAAAACTTTTGTCGCATCTGCTAAGATACATTCGCGATCATCGAGTTTCCCAGTTGTTCGAGAACGTTACATACTTTTTGTTGAACGTTTGATACTTTTTCTTGAACGTTTCATACTTTTTGTTGAACGTTTGATACTTTTTCTTGAACATTAATACTTTTTGTTGAACGTTTGATACTTTTTGTTGAACGTTTGATACTTTTTGTTGAACGTTTGATACTTTTTGTTGAACGTTTGACACTTTTTGTTGAACGTTTGACACTTTTTGTTGAACGTTTGCACGCAGTTAATACAAAATTGAGGGAATTATCGGTTAAATGTTAGTCTCGGAATGATTTAGCAGTGTGCTAGAAGATCTAGAAACATTTATCTGTGGAACTACAAAAAAAATATTTAGCTATGTGTTCTGAAATAAATGGACGAAGACGAAGTTTCTGAGTTTATTTGATACTTGAAAACGTTTCTGTGCAAGATTGGAAAAAAAATTAGCTGTGTGTTCTGAAATAAATGGACGAAGACGAAGTTTCTGAGTTTATTTGATACTTGGAAACGTTTCTGTGCAAGATTGGTAAAAAAATTAGCTGTGAGTTCGAAAATAAATGAACGAAGACGAAGTTTCTGGGTT
This sequence comes from Lasioglossum figueresi, assembly GCA_028455805.1. Classification (NCBI taxonomy): domain Eukaryota; kingdom Metazoa; phylum Arthropoda; class Insecta; order Hymenoptera; family Halictidae; genus Lasioglossum; species Lasioglossum figueresi. The sequence continues at coordinate 3,815,896 of CM052197.1, forward strand.
TATTAAATATTTAGAAACTTTTAGAAGATTTTATCAAAGATCAGAATAAAATTAGCAACGTGTTCTGAGATGATTGAATGAACATTACGTTTCTGTGTTTGTAAAAATGCAAATTATATATTATTATTTATGCATAACATATTCAGCAACGTGTGCTGAAGTAAATGAGAAATAATAAACTGGATCAGGATAAACGAACGAAGATAAAGAAATATTTTACGATATTTAATGGGTTTAGAAGCTTATCGAGTTGAGGATCAGTTCTTTATCCGCAGCATAAATTATCCACTGACTACTTAGAATGATAAAAATTTTTTTACAGCGAACTAAGCTAGTACATATAATATAAAAGTAACCTAACGCAGTATTAGCAGAGTCCAATTCCTGAGAACTATCAAGATTCCTGCGGAGCGACTATAGAATAACCGCACGAGTTTTCATTTTACCGAGCGCAGTTTTATTCCCGGATCAAGTACCTAAACGTCGTAAAACTAATCGAAACGAATAAAATCTCACAAAAGTCTCTCTACTCGATTCCATTCTTAACAGCTTGGAGAGCCAGTTTCGCTGAAAGATTCACGATCTAATTACGATTCCCGACTCGTGGGACTTCTCAAATGCTCCGCGAAGTGTAACCAAAGATCGCCGGCTAAAACGAGCGAGAGAGCAGCCCGGAAAGAAATTATCGAAGGACGTTGACAAATTAAATATTTCCGCTGGCGGGTCGTGTGTCGCCGGGCAAGGAAACGGCAGGAGAAAAATTGATCGACGACACCGATGAATTGAATAAATTTTTCTGAAAGCCGAGAACCGTCGAATGCCAAAGGGAACGCGGAAACGGTGGATAAATAAGCGAAAAAGATCTCCGGGGAACTGGATAGCGGGATAAAGCAGTCGTTAAATGCGATACACTTGTGTTATACATGTACACTTGTGTTATACATGTGTACGTGTATTATTCATGTGCACTTGTGTTATTCATGTGTACGTGTGTATGCGCGTACATACACAAATGTTTGTACACAAGGTGTATCGATCGTACAACGGGGGTGATTTTACATGGAAACACAAGTCAAAAATATGGAATAAAATTTGTTCACGCGGGGCTTTGTTTTCGAAGAAAATACAAGTTCAAACATTTTTATTCGAAAACCAAATATTTCTTCTGAACTAGAATATTTTATAATTTTTTTAATCTTGTGGATAGATGGAACTGTTTATAAAATGTAATAATTGAACGTTTAGTGCAGAATTTAGTGGCAGAAAGATTAAAAGTGTCTAAGAATTGATTATTTTAAACTTGTCGATATTGTCAAAAGAATGTGTTTTATGTGACAATGTTTATTTTGCATAAGGGTCCGCAGAATAATCCGTGTAACAATTTTTAGTGGCGCCTCAGAGTCGCTACACGAGTGCCGAGGGTTAATAGGCATCGTCTGGCGCGTCTGACCGTGACCTACCAATTCTACTTGCAATGCTAGACACGCGACAACTTGGATTTTCGAAGTCTATTTTCTCGAGAACGAGGAGTCCAATGGAAAAAATTGATTTCATCTTCTCCACGTAATTCTCCTCGTCGAATCAACCCCTGTAGACACTGGGACACCTTGTATACTTATCAGTAGACTGCGGATGTTTATGCATTTATCTGGAAATGTTAAAAAAATGTTCAAAAAATGCTGTAATATAAAATTCCACAGATTACAGTATGATTTTTATTTATTTCAGATCTACACAGCCTACTAGCACTGAAAATTAATTATTATTGGTTTCCACTCTCTTAGAATTTGCCTAGAAAAATTGAAAATTGCATAAACAACCGCAGTCTACCTATTAGCTTCGGTTCGAAACGTACAGCGTCTATTCATGATCTACCGATTTCACTAATAATGAAAATACTAGCACTGAAAATCAAATATTATTGGTTTCCACTCTCGTAGTATTTGCCTAGAAAAATTCAAAATTGCCTAGAAAAATTCAAAATTGCCTAGAAAAATTCAAAATTGCCTAGAAAAATTAAAAATTGCATAGAAAAATTCAAAATTGCATAGAAAAATTCAAAATTGCATAGAAAAATTCAAAATTGCCTAAACATCTGCAGTCTACCTATTAGCTGCGACTCGAAACGTGCATCGTCTGTTCATGATTTACCTATTCCACTAATAATGAAAATACTAGCCCTGAAAATCAAATATTATTGATTTCCATTCTCTTAGAAATTGCTTAGAAAAATTGGAAATTGCATAAACATCCGCAATATACCTATTACCTTCGGCTCGTACGTGCATCGTCTGTTCATGATCTACCGATTCCACTGATAATGAAAATACTAGCACTGAAAATCAAGTATTATTGGTTTCCACTCTCTTAGAATTTGCCTAGAAAAATTGAAAATTGCCTAAGCATCCGTATAATAATGCCCAAACATCCGTATAATAATGCCCAAACATCCGTATAATAATGCCCAAACATCCATATAATAATGCCCAAACATCCGCATAATAATGCCCAAACATCTGATAATGAAAATAATCGATTTTCTCGAAAACGGGGCGTCAAATAAAAAATGTTTGTTCCATATTTTCGGCTCATATTCTCCCGTAGAATCGTCCTATCCAATACCGAGACACCCTGTATACATATTAGCCTCGCTCGAAAAGGATCGCGTCAGAAACAGAGAAACGATCATTGACCTAGGATGCCCGTTGAGGCTGGTTCGCCATTACTCCAATATCGTTCGCCAATAAAGAGGCAGGGAACGGGGAGCAAAAGAAGAACATTCGCCAGCTTGAGAGCAGAGAAAAGAGACAGAGAGGGGGGAGGAAGAGGGAAGAAGTAAAAGAGACAGAATGGAGGGAAAAAGAGAAGAGAAGAGAGGGTATATTCCCAACGAAAACTGCGACGCGATAAACCTTCTAACGCGTACACGTTAAAACCGGTATTACATACACGCGTCTCGGGGTCCCGCGAATAATAATACACGTACATAAGCAAAAGTGGGGGGGGGGGAGGGGAGGAGAAAAGTTCACGGAGTTTCGCCGACCGTGGAATTCATCTCGGTCCACGATCCTCGGCACATTGTGTGAGGCCATCGGGAACTGGTTTCCATCGGGGACCCCGAGTAGCTGTTTCATTTTTTACCGGGAAACCGAGAGCGCATTTTAATAGATGCGGCGCCAGCTAAAGCGCGATTCTCAGTGCGAGCCTAATCCAGAACTGGCAAAAATCGTTCCATGATGCACAAACATCCGACGACTGCAGTCACGCGATGTGTCTGTGATCCAGAATCGGTTTTATTGGAATTAATCATTCGCTTCGAATACTTTTATTTCAGAAAGAAATTTTATTCTGTGCTCAATTCAAGTAAATTGTTATTCGAGGTTCCCATTCAATTGTTTGTTCGTTGGTTTATTTAAGTGCAAGAATGTATATATATCCACGCTCCCTATTTTAAATTTGATTGACGTAATCAATGTGAACGAAAGATGAATAATTAATTCTACGAATTGGATCTATTAAAATGAAAGCCTGAGGTAAAATCAGATAAGGTTAGTCGCGTCTTTCGATATTATTAAAATTAGTATTTGCAGTGTATTTCTGTAGAGTATGTTTGTACATTTGTACATTTGTACATTTGTACATTTGTACATTTGTACATTTGTACATTTGTATGTTTGTACATTTGTATGTTTGTACATTTGTATGTTTGTACATTTGTATGTTTGTACATTTGTACGTTTGTACATTTGTATATTTGTACATTTGTATGTTTGTACATTTGTATGTTTGTACATTTGTACGTTTGTATGTTTGTACATTTGTTCGAAACGTCCTTGAGAATAAATAGAACACGGTTGATTTTCAGCGCGAAGCAAAAATGGACGAAGTATTCTTTCGATGTATCCATTTCTGAAGCTCTGTTTGACAGACAGATCGACTAGGACGACTCATAAATCGAAATAAAACGTCCGTCGCTGTGCAGCGTTATCTGGAAGGTGTAATAATAAAAGAATTGACAGAATTTTCTAGAACTGTGGACGGACGTGTTTCGCATGATTTGCGCGATAGGCAGATTCATCGGAGATTTCCGAGAACGAAATAATTCATAGACGAATTCACTCTGGTAACAGAGAAAAATCGTTGTGCTTTCAAAATGACACGGTCGACAGGAGTATTTGATTTCGTTCGAGCTGAAATAAACACGTTATACATTCACAGCAGATTCTCTGATGCTGCCGGTTTATTTTTCAGATTGATAGACATTTATCTCGTTAACTGCTTCAACGATCAAATCGGACGGAGTGTGCGGTGCCACAGTTCGATGTAAATAGAAGCAAAGGGGAATGAGACGTTCGAGGTCAGACCGCCCCCTCCTCGCGCGGGAAGGTATTAACCTTTTAACCAGGGATGACCAGTTCACTCATTTGTGTATCATCTTCAACGTATCTTTCTTCGAAAAGATCTTGCTGCAGAAATCTGGCGAGTTTTCATTTCAAAAAAATTCTTGGACCGTGCAATCAGCAAGATCTTTGTGAAAATATCAACTGAATTCAAGGTGATTCATCATCACACAGCGGATTTTATGCATTCATACAAAAAATGAGTAGGTGTAATTTAAAAAAGTAAAAACATTCGAAGAATTTAAAAATACTGTTGTATTATGAATTTCAATTTCGCCCCAGTTTCTTGCAATTCAGATAGAACATTTTTATCTCGCACAAAGATCCGCTGCCCGAAAAATGTAATCAACGAATTACAAGGGGCAGGTTACACGAGCTTTCTTCAGGGATTATCGAGTAATAAAACGTTTAATATAAACAATTTTAATCGAGCAACAGAATGGCGAGCTTCCATGCGAATTTATTGTTACAAATACGAAGAACAATGCCAAGGCAAATCGCATTGGAAAATCGAGAATATCGTAATAAAATAAGTAATCACGATCGGTTCCCAAGGCAACGACATCGCGGCATTTCATCCCCTCGAAATACATTCCCGAAACTATCGACTGGCGTTCGCTTAACCCCTCCTCACCTTTATCGCGTAATATTCAGTACTCCGTCCCGAATAGTTTTCCAATAACTTTCTGTGTTGTATAAGCCGGGGCCCGCTACGAGGCTGAAATTCTATGGGGGTTGGGGAGGAGGGCCGAGGGGCTCGATACACGTATCTATATAAGAAAGAAACGCGGAGGAGAATGATGGAACTCCGTCAGCAGCGGCGAGATAAATGATGACAGTGATAAAATGTTTATCCCCGGGACTCGGAGAGAGTACGTGCCGCGAAAATCGTTCGAAGCAAAGCCACCGTTGTTGGAACGAATTTGAATTTATACGTGTAATTCCACCGCGCCGGCCTATTACATTCGGCAAATATCGGCATTCGTAAATTCGTGGACCGATATCGGCAAATATACGTTTTAATTGGCTCGCGGTCTTCGCGCACGCTCCTTTGCACCCTTTCGCTCGGGAACGGCGCGGAAATCTTTCGCGAAATCGAGTTTAAAGTGTTCCTTCGATACCCTGGATTTTCGGACTCTTGTCAATGGGAAATAAATTCCATAAGTTGATGGATTTTTGTCCAACGATCTCGAGGTCTCCGATAATCTGATAAGAATGTATTTCAAAAATAAAAAGACATCTTCGTGCGTAAACTAAAAACTTTTTCTAAACGCTACATAGTCGAAACCAATCGAAATTAATTCTTTTAGCACCGCGCTTCGAGAATGCGGTCAAAAGTACGGGTAGACCGAGCACGGTCGGATTCCCCGCGCAAAACTGAATAGAAAGTGTAGAGCGAGATTTTTCATCGGAGGTATACTTTTCAAGAAAATCAGGTTTGAAACTTGGACGAGCGAGCGCGCGCGATTCCGCGAGAAGGGGAAACGGCCAGTCATGGTCAGACGCGTCAGCCTCGAACTTCAAGCTCGATTTCCTCGGAAACTGAGCCACGTATCAAAAAAACAGCGCTGCATTTCATCCGCTTATTTTTGCAGGAGGAACCGCGTGGTACCAGTCTGAGGCTCGTACAACGTCTAATTAGGCTTAATTCTCTGTTGTAATCTACTATCTGTCGGGAAAGAATTATCCGTCCGTTCTGCTCTTCTTGGTCGTGATCATTCTATTGTGAAGAACCGGAAACGGTGTAATCGTCGGGTCTCCTTATCTCGATGGAAAAAATCGTTGGAAAAGCTTCCATTCAACGCGTGGGAACGGGTTTTGATAAATTGGGACGATTTATGGATCGTGAATAGCCGGGAGAGGCGAGAAACGTCGTTCGTTCTGTTTAATAGGTCGTTTATGGTCGCGGGAATCTGACGAATTTACGGAGATCCAGCCGGAATTATGAAATCTGGAAAATTACTGATAGTTCGGGAAACGATATAGAGAGGGAGAGAGGCCGGCTCTCGAGGATCGAAGTTGCTGAACTATCGACCCGATCGGTATGTTGGCGCAGCGCATAATAGCGAGGGAAGTGTTCCGGGGCAAAGTAAACTGCAGTTGTGACAGGACCTTTACGTTCCTCAAGCTGAAAGCTATTCTATAAGTCGCAAACATAATAGACCACATACATAACAGAGTCATGCAACTTTACCGTGGAAGCTATTCCTGCGGTATGACTTGCCGCAGGGGCTCTCAATCGACGCGGTTACGGCTCCGCGGAATACTGAAATTCCAACAGAAACCCGTCGATATATATATCTTCCAGTTTTATGCTCTTTCTTTCTATTTATTTACTGGCCGGGATTTCCATTCGCTTTTTATTTACCGGTTCTTTACTGCTCGGTTTCCTCTTTGTTCTCGAACGATCCAACTTTGTTTGTTTCTCGGTTATTTTGCTTCAAATGGACTTCATTCGTCAGAGTTTAAACAAATTTCAATTCTTTGCTTTTTATTTTTTTATCTCAACTTGATTGGTTCTCAACTTGATCGATTCTCAACTTGATGATTGACTCTCAACTTGATCGATTCTCAACTTGATGATTGACTCTCAACTTGATGATTGACTCTCAACTTGATGATTGACTCTCAACTTGATGATTGATTCTCAACTTGATTGATTCTCAACTTGATGATTGATTGATTCTCAACTTGATGATTGATTGATTCTCAACTTGATGATTGATTGATTCTCAACTTGATGATTGATTTGATTCTCAACTTGATGATTGATTTGATTCTCAACTTGATGATTGATTTGATTCTCAACTTGATGATCGATTTGATTCTCAACTTGATGATCGATTTGATTCTCAACTTGATGATCGATTTGATTCTCAACTTGACGATTGCATTGATTCTCAACTTGACGATTGCATTGATTCTCAACTTGACGATTGGATTGATTCTCAACTTGACGATTGGATTGATTCTCAACTTGACGATTGGATTGATTCTCAACTTGATGATTGATTTGATTGGCTTTTTGAAATTCAATTTATTGTTCATTCAACAATTTCAAAAGCGTACACGCTTCATATATTTTATTCATTTTTAAGGACTATGTATTCCAAGGTTACAGAGCGTTTTTCTAAATTCATTGAGATACACCAACACGAAAATAAAAATTGAAAAAACATTTATTCAACCACTCGAAGCCCGACGAAATCAAAAATCGAAGATGAAATGTTTCCGTGAAAGCTTTCAATTCACCGGCGAACTTTTAATATCAGGAATTATTGCTCTTCCGAGAACTGTATGATAAAACACAGATTCGCCAGGAAACTACCGGTGGAATCGCTATAAAGTACAATTCCAAGACAGCATCTTCCCGGAGCTTTTCTAAGAAACTATGGATCCGGAGTCTCTCGAACGGAACGGGCAGTGTTCGAAACTTTTCCCGACGGAGCTAATGGTCCCGGATTCAAACGCGAAATATCATGCTCGTTTCAGAGAGTGGTTAACACGATTTAACAGGACAAAGCCGTGGTAAACGCTGCATTAGAGCTTAACAGGCGCCGGGAAGCACGGTTCCCCGCGCGTTGGCAAATCTCTTTGTTAATAATCTACCAGTTGCACAACAGGGAGTATCGTGGGCGAAAAGTGAAATCGTGTCAATGTGTTCCGGAATTGATGCGACGAATTCCAATCGGATCTCTCGGATTCCGTCGCGATCATTCTAAAATCTTCATCCACGTTAGATATCTCTATTTTCGACAATTTGGAACACAAATCGCTTGCCTTACAATTCCATTCTGTCGTTTCAGACTGTACAATGATTTTTGTTGCTTCGAAATCTATGTAGAATGGTTAAATTGTTGTTACATGTGGAATTACAGTAAACATATGCAATGGTGGCAAATAAAATCATTTTTGTTGCTTCGAAATCAATGTAAAATGGTTAAATTGATGTTGCATGTAGTATTACACTCTACATACGCAATGGTGAAAAATCAAATCATTTTTGTTGCTTCAAAATCAATATAAAATGATTAAATTGTTGTTAAATGTGGCATTACACTCTACATACGCAATGCTGGCAATTCAAATAATGTTTGATACTTTAAAATTAATGAAAATGTTTAAGTTGTTGTTACATGTGGTATTACACTCAACACACGCAATGGTGGTCTCTATATTTCTCTCTCTCTCTCTCTCTCTGTTCTTTTCTTTTTTCCAGACGGTGCTCTACGGCACGACGAACTCGCACAGAAGAATGAGTCATAAAAAAATCATTTTCTTTTTAGCGGGACAGCGCTATTCTAGTTTTTACGACGATCGACACGATACTCCCGAGATACGATCGGACGATACACCGAAATAGCAAATGTCGAGTTGTCCGAGCGTTCCACATCACCAAGGAGAATATTAGATCTCGCGTTTTCTCATCGAATTTTAAAAACATGTAGCCACGACCTCGTCAAAATGTCCAACTTTTTGCCCACTAATAATATATAAGATCCTTTTCATTTTCTCTTAAAAAATAAAGTTTAGCAATTTATGAAACACAAGGACATTTAGAAAGAATTCCTTTAATTTATACTGTAGTAATTTTTAATGGTGCTTTAGACAGTTGACCTCAAAGAAGTACGAAATAAAAATTGATGCTTAAAAATTCATGCTTAAAAATTCATGCTTAAAAATTCATGCTTAAAAATTCATGCTTAAAAATTCATGCTTAAAAATTGAAGCTTAAGAATTGATGCTTAAAAATTGAAGCTTAAGAATTCATGCTTAAAAATTGAAGCTTAAAAATTGAAGCTTAAAAACTGATGCTTAAAAATTGAAGCTTAAAAGTTGATGCTTAAAAATTGACGCTTAAAAATTGACGCTTAAAAATTGATGGTTAAAAATTGACGCTTAAAAATTGATGGTTAAAAATTGACGCTTAAAAATTGACGCTTAAAAATTGATGGTTAAAACTTGGCGCTTAAAAATTGATGCTTGAATATTGATCCTTAAAAATTGACGCTCAAAAATTGACGCTTAAAAATTGACGCTTAAAAATTGACGCCTAAAAATTGACGCCTAAAAATTGACGCTTAAAAATTTTAATGGACTCCTCACATGGCCCAATAAGAAACTGCACGTTGCTGCCAAAGAAGTGGGTTCGAAAATCTTAGGAAAACAATGTGGTACATGCGATTTCGAATGCATCATGCCATAAAATCGTTGACAACGCTCTTAATGGTTAATATAATTAATAACAGCCGCGGAAGAACAAGGCGGTTGTCGATGGTTCGTTGGGTTTCGCCTTTAGATGATAGTCGGGGGCAGAAAGTTGATTAGGCGAGAAGCGTAAGTATCGCTGGTAGCGGACGGAGGGCCGACGACGCACTCTATCATGCGCCGATTAGATGGATTACGAGTGTCTCGTGTTGTATTATGTAAAACACGGTCGATTGTTGGATCTACCCTATTATCACTCAACGGACGTGCTAGGCGAGTGAAAGGATCTGTCGGTAAAGCAGATGTCTGGCCTCTCCGGCTCGTAATTTTTCAAACGCTTTCAGGTTATTCTCGCGAGGACGTTGATTGATGACAGAAACGCAGCCGCATAAAAGATTCTTCTGTCCTCTTCTCCCGCTCGCACCCCCTCACCGACGTTCCAATAATGAAAAGGAATGTTTAAAGACTCTCTTCGAACGGCCATAAATTGCTGATGTTTTATCGTCGTAAACACCGCAAAACGGAACCGAGGATCGAGGCGGGTTAAAGATCGCGTCGTAACTTTTCGGTAGCTGTTCGCCGTTTAGGCGACACCATCGTTCGTCATCTCCGACATTCGAGCGTATTAATATACGCTTCCGCTCAACAATATGTGGACACTTTGTTGCAAGTATAATTTATTTCAATAGTACCAAATTGTACAATTTAATTATTACAATCTCTTGAATAAATAAAAGTTTCTTCGGCAGGGCTAATACTGTTTCAATCTACGATGATCCATTAGCGTTGTTTGCTGTTTTCTCGGGACAATAATAATAATTATTGGAGAGATAACTAACGAATTTATTATTAACTGTGTAAACTGGATCGCATAAAACTTAAACGTGGTGTCCACATAATTTTGAGCGGGCGTGTATATGAACGTTAACAATAAACTTATCGAGACGTGAAAGTGATTGGTACACGGTCCCTTATAAAAATGACAAGATTAATTTTATTTAGACGATACAATCGTGTCTTATGAAATCATTTTTATTATTTCAATCATTGTGAAATCTGGAACCGGTCATTTTAACCGGTGGTGGTAGGTTTGCTGTTAAATTATGCGTGTGATGATCGATTTCACAATATTACCTTGCACAGCAGTAAAAGGGACTAGTCTATCTTGCCTTATAAAAATGATTTTATTTATTCAGAGTCGTTCTTATTTCAATTCCCTACCAAAGAAACTTTTATTTATTCAAGATATTGTAACAATTAAATTGTACAATTTGGTACTATTACTACACATTATACTTGCAACAAAATGTCCGCATATTTTTGAGCGTGAGTGTACATTTTTCTGCTCGACGCAGCAGAATTTTTAGCAAACAGGTAGCTCGTCAGGTAATCCAACGAAGAATTTCCTGCCCTGTCAAACGATAATTCGCTCGCTTATCCGATCCCCTATTTATTTCGTGCAGCGTGTGTTACTTTCACCTGGAGCGATTGCGGGCTCGCTGGAAGGAGATGTAAGCAGAGCTCGTGGAAGTGTACAAGGGATCACGTACTTTCTTTGAAACGTAGAAATTCTGTCGGCGATCCCGTGGCTCGTTACCGGGCGTGCGTTTTCCACGGACCGCACCGGAGATAATTCCGTAGAAATACACGAGTTTGTTAAGTCCCGGACTAGGAGGTACGTTTCTGCCCCGGGACCGCGGGGCTGACAATTGATTAACGATCGAAGTATGCAGCTGAACGGTACTCGACTCGCCTTCGAATAAAATGTGAACAAGAACGAATGAGATTACACGTCCCATAAATTACACGCGGGTACAAAGGGGCGTTTTTGCCGGTGACTTTCTGTCCCGGGAATCATTTTTATCGGGGAGACTCCATTATAAATATATATTACATTCAACTAGTATGCTCCGGTAAATATCCGACCGAAAGATTATCATTGTAGCTGTAGCAAGAATTAAACAGCTCACTTAAGAGTCATTTAACATCTTCTTTACGACAGGTTGTCCCAAAAATGTACTTCCTTCAAGCGAGTGATTCCCGAGGACATTTGAAGTAACTTTTTCCTTTGCGAAAATGTTCTCCGTGGCATTGTTCACGAGTTATTAATGAAAAACGTGGACCAATCAAATTGCGCTACAGCGGAAGGGCCCGCCTCGGCCAACGCAACACCACGCCCAGTGGGACCTTTAGCCACGCCCGGTGGGACATTTATCCATGCCCATTTGGACCTGTATCCACGCCCATTTTGACCTTTATCCACGCCCATTTTTACATTTATCCACGCCCATTTTGACCTTTATCCACGCCCATTTGGACCTTTATCCACGCCCATTTGGACCTTTATCCACGCCCATTTGGACCTTCATCCACGCCCATTTGGACCTTCATCCACGCCCATTTGGACCTTCATCCACGCCCATTTGGACCTTTAGCCACGCCCTAATTGATCCGTGTTTTTCGTTAATAACTTCTTAACGAAGCCGCAGAGAATATTTTCGCAAAGGAAAAAATTACTCGAAATGACCTCGGGAACCTCTGTTATATAAAATTGAGCGTATTTGCTCGAACAAATTGCTCGTGAAATACTAATATAAGAATTGTTTATAAGAATATAAGAATGTTAGTGGTGCCTGAGATGGGATAGTCGAATGCAAAGTGTTAATAAGATTGTAGGTTTTGAGCTGCGATGAAGCATTTGTCCGAGCGAAGTTGTTAATCCGTGATTTTTGCCGGCCTCTTGCTCACCCGACAGTCTAATAGACTCCGTTGAGCAATTACTAGAGCCATCACTTCCTCGTAACTATGTTGAGGCGCTCGTATTAGGACGCTAATTGCGTTCGGGGAGTGAGTTTCGTCGGCGAAATCCGCGAATGAAAATCCCTGTCAGTCTGCAGGTCGGTCGCGCGTTGGCATTGTGGCCTCTCCGACCATTCTGATCGCGGAATAAGGTTAAAGAAGAAGCGAAACAGTGGCTCCAACGGTTGACAGCAACGATAAAATCTCACGGGAGCCAGAAGGCAGCGGAGCGGTCAGGGAATTTATTACTCTCGGTTGATCGACTAAACTGACGTCATTCCGTTTCACCCGAAATGTATTAGCTGATCCCACAGATCATTCAAAATTTTTCACGAAAACATTAAGCGTTAATTAATTGCATTTAAATCTAGTCGATTTACTGAATTTTTTCGATCCATTTTTAAACGATTTTTGGGCCTCTGAATTGAGAAACTCAATTTAATCCTTCGCTGTTGGATCAAAGTTTTATCGGTCATGAAATATTTTATTCGTTTACAGATATTTTCAACAGCTTTTTAATTGATACAGCGTGTACAAAATAATTTAATTAATTGTCATTGGTGCTCATTTATGATTGAATTTTTTCAAGTCTGAAAAGGATATATAAAATATGTTCTAAAAATATATAATACAGCATAATCGCTAGACAGCGGATCTCTATGCAAAATAAAATGTTTTTACCCAAATTGCAACAAACTGGAGTGGAACAGAAATTTATTTTCTCTCTTTACGCTTAATAGGTTGAAAATAATATAACAGTATTTTAAAATTCTTTTAATGCTTTTACTGTTTTAAATCACACCTGCTCATTTTCGTTATAAATGCATATAATCGATGCACAAATTCGAAGTTGATAATAAAAATAAAATAAAAAATATATGTACAAATTCAAAGTTGCACGGGCTTACAAAGGATTAAATACAAAATATCGTTCAAGCACATATTTCAAACCTGCCTTTTACAGAAACAGAGAGAGGTGAAACAAACATTTTTCTACAAAAATCTCGCTCGAACGAAACGCACGTTTACACAGAAAATGTATGTAAAGTAGAAAAACGGGACTTGATCGATGATGCCAATGAATTCCGATTATTTTTCTAGAAAATGGAGCATCGCATCGCCGAGGCAATATAAGTTGTCGAACATTGTTCCGTCGTTACACGAACGTGTAGAAACTTCAATAATACTCGAACAGCCGAAGTACACAGCGCGTTAACTCTCCATGGAAATCACGAGGAAAATACATACATAGAGAGCGAAGGGCCTCGTGTGTGTACGTAGCCACGTGGAATGGGTGGTACACACGCGTCGAAAAGTATACACGCGTCCATTACCCAACGCGTACGTGATTTCCGTGGACTTTCTGCAGAGCGTGTTCATAAAACTCTGATTTGCCGTTTAATATTTTCAAACGAGCCTCGTTAACCTCTTTTGTTCGCTGTTTAATTGTCCATCTCATATTCACGCGGACCTGTTTTTTTTTATTTCATTCCACAGCTTCGAACATCTAATAATAATCCACTTATGCTAGAACAACCGTCTGGACAGTAGCGACCTCTGCAAAATATTTGCTGCATCTCCTGGTTGTTTAAATATGTGCATTAGTTAAAGAATCGTTCTTTGCACTGAAACTATCGAATACAACACGTGACAATCTTGAATTTGTTGCTTTATAAAAATAATGGGGCTGCACTCAAATTAATGCAGTCGATCAAAAAACAAAATTCTCCTCGTCCCAATAAATGTTAAATACTTAGACTATTTTTTTACTAAAAAATGTTTAGACGTAAAAAATAGCTTGCATTACGATTATTTAGATTCTGCGCGATTCGTAGAGCACGCGTCCGAATAAATAAACTTAATCAAAGAATAAAGGTACTCTCGATCGAAACCGTTCCACTGTTCAAATATTCCGAGTGCGCCGTGTACACACGCCATTAAAAGTTTAGACCCGATCGTCGATTCTGGGATAGATCGTAAATATTCAAACAAGTTTCAAACTTTCGCAACCAACTACAAAACAAAGTATGCTCAAGTGCACGCCGTCATGAGCGAAAGAGTGAGACCATAATTCTCCATAAATTGATTGTTTTCCTGACAATTTCACGGAACGTTAATGGCAACGCCATCAACGAACATTAAGAAATTCTCTACGGTATGTTGTCTTATTATTTAATCTTTATTTACTTCTTTTTAACGGTTACGACAATTGTTTCTAACAAAATCAATCGTGTTATTAGTGCCAAGAAAATCCTCGACATAAAAGTTGAAACATTGTGATAAATTTGCTAGCGTTTCGAAGAATTTTTCGGTTAGCGAAGCTCTCGCAGATTGCATCGTTTAATTGATTCAATTGATTCAATTGATTCAATTGATTCAATTGATCGACGGCATGCCGTCACGTCGCTTTATAAATCGCATGTAACTCGCAAAACTCTTTCTTCTGTTGAATCGAACGGAACGAGGTTAGCCAGATTCGGGAAACGTTGAATGTTTGACAGGAATAACTCGCTCGGCCCAGGAACGTGTCCTTCGGTTATCTCGAAAATTCAATTAAATCAACCTCCACGTTCCGTTCCGGTGAATATTTCATTTGTATTTAACGAAATGTTCGACCGGATGTGAGCGCGGCGAACTCGGCTGGAATCTTGCTCGATTAAATGTTCTAATGAATAAAATCAGCATAAACGCGTGCACCGAGTGCATTAATACAGCGAGACTGGCGCGAATTGTGCGAAGAAACGGCATCGATCCAAATCGGACAG
>CM052197.1:3831167-3846282 GCA_028455805.1 Lasioglossum figueresi
CGATGAAATACAAAACACTGAGAACATTTAAAGAATTTAATACTGCTGTTATAAACATTCTATTATTAACAGAGAAATAAATGTGTATACAGCTTGGTATTAATGTAGACAATTTTTATTCTGGCTAGCCCCATTATTTATGGAACAATGAATACAATGAAATACAAAACACTGAGAACATTTAAAGAATTTAATATTGCCGTAAAACATGCTACTATTATTAACAGAGAAATGAATGTGTATACAGCTTGGTATTAATGTAGACAATTTTTATTCTGTCTAGCCCCATTATTTATCGAATAATGAAGACGATCATACGCAAAAATGGCGAGCACAGTGATGCGAGTTTTTGTTTCCAGCAGAATGAATAATTGGAGCGCGACGCGAGATTATCGAACGGGTATGTATATGTAGAGCCTGTGCTTCATACAGCGAATTAATATATCCACCACTTCGTTAATTACTCTCGAATCTAATAATCCCCGCCCTCTCCCGTCACTGTCTGAATTTCATCGATCTCTCCCGTATTCAATCTCTGCGAAAATAATTTGACGGTTCGCTATAATAGATAGATATAGTACGTACATACATACACGAGTACATCGACGAGCATTACCGATCGATGTAATTAACGGATATAGCCGTTGATCCGTCGGTTCGTTCTTTTTCATTATTTTTAATCATTCCGTGATAGATCCTGAACCGTACAAAATTCATATCCATCGAACAACAAACAGACTGACAGCTCATCGGCTCTCGTAGTTAAAAGTCTGTCACGAAATCTCCTGTAGGACAGGCTTTTTTCAGTATTCGAATTCTGGTCGACATGGATGACGTTCGAAATTAATAAAAAAATATCGTCGACCGAAAATTGCGGTGCCCGCGACGCGGCAATATTTTTTCCCGTTTTTCTGTACGTATTACCATTATTATGTGTCGACGGAACTTGTGAAAATAAATATGGAAAAACGAGAAACGAAATATCAAGCGAATGGAAATATTAATTTAGCAGACTGCGAAAGAAAAGTATTTCTTATTATCATACTGTACTTGCACTGTAATATATTTTTCGTTGGAACCATTGTTATTATTGTTGCTCTCATTGTTTCCACGTTACGTCAGGGTTTAGAATTGTTATCGAGGAAACATGGGCAGAAAATACGAAACAAGAAAGTAGTTAATAGCAACAAACGACAGAGAAACTAGAATATCCATTGTACAAGAGGCGAGGCACAGCTATTAACCCACTCCGACTATAATTACGGTAATTAAATAATAAGAGAATAGGAACCATGGAATTGAAAGGAATTAAATAGGTTCATATGACGGTGTTAACGACACGGTTCCCAAGACTCTGTTACACGAATCTCATTTACACGAATCTCATTTACTTGAAGGTAGAATAAAATGAAACAAAAAAGTTCGTTTCGAAGCGAAAAATATTATCGGAAAATATAATACATACAGTATTAACATATTCAAAATAAAACTGGGTTCGAACCACAGGAATCGCGCAGTAACTCGATATGCAACGAATTTTAAACATTTTTATCAAACTGAAAATAATGGAAATTCATGTTGTAACCGATATGCAAAGGAGGAGATTAGAGTAACGTTTGAAATTGTTATCGAAACGTTTGGTTTGTTCTATTCGTTCGAATTTCCGAAGCTCGCGCGCACCCAACAAAAGCCGCAGCGCATTAAATTACGAAGTAACAGTTTGATAGTATCTAAAAGCTGCGTCCTGACGGTCAAATAATTAATTCCATCGTGCAGAGTTTGGCCGCGTGTTTGCCGATCCGAATAGCAATATTATTTCGCCGAGGGAACGGAACAAAATTCGTGTGTGTTGGACCCGATGAAAAATCTACTGTGCAGGCGAATTTTTTTATCAATTCCGTCAGAAACAAATTTGACCGGCGTTCAAAGTGAATTAAAGGGGACGATACATCAACCTCCTGTTCCATTAACGTCGTGACACGCGTCCGGAGCTGATGCATTTAATTCGCAGGAGCATGCTCGATATCGAATCGAACGAACGACCGGAAGAAATTGGTTTCGAACGCGATCGATTCGAAGAGAAACGTACTTGTAACGAGCATAATAGGATTAAAGCGCGCTTATGCTTCGCGCGATTCTTTTTCGAGGGCATTTTGAGACCACCCTTGCCTCGTAATTCGTCAAAATACAGAGGATCGGAGTCGCCAGACTAATTCTAAGATTTCTTTTGTGTCCCCACTCTATCTTCCCCTTCTACTGACGTACTTCGCAATAATTACAGCTTTCTATCGATCGTATTTGTTGTTAACCCTTTGCACTCGGTGCTATTCTAATTTTTGAAAACCGAATCCTTCTTCTGGCCTAAAATATTTCCATTTTATATGATTTTCTTAGTTTTATCGATATAAAACTGATATAACACCTCGTACAATACTTTCAGCGGTTTATTAAAATATTAAATACAAATTTAATAATTCAACAAATATTTTGAATAATGGTATCAGAATTATTAGTGGCGTCTCCAAAGGGTTAATAAAATTGTTAATGCTTTCGGCGCAAGGGTTCGATCATTTGTTACTTAATTTACAAAGCAACCGACGTATCGATCTTCATCCAGATCATCTCCAAGGGTTGCTAGAATTGCGTCTGTGAAAAAATTCTTTTTAACAAATTAAGAATATTTTGAAACTTAAGATTACATAACAGAGAAAGGGAAAAATGCTGGTAATAAAACCAGTCGCTAGCTTTGCGATGAAAATTAATAAATTCGACGTGGAACTGTAATACTTGTGTTGTAATGTAATTGCGATGTAATACAAGTATTACAGTTTCACGTCAAATTTATTCATTTTCATCACAAAGTTAGCGAGTAGTTTTATTGCCAGCATTTTTCACTTTCTCTGTTATGTATTCTTCAATTTCAAAATATTCTTAATTTGTTCAAAAAAAATTTATTCGAATCAAAGTTCGATCCCGTTTGCGAGTTACTTGATTCCATTCCTAATTGCAAGTATACATCTTTTTCTTTTCTCAACAATTTCATACATATTTCAACTTCCTCGGGACTATTTTAAATTGTAAATATTCATTCCTGGTATAAATATTCGGATTAAGGAAGCCGGAGTCGATCGTCGAGCGTTATTGGTCGCAACCGCACGGGGATCGTTCAATTAACGGCCACGGTTTTTGCGAAGTTGCAATCAGGTTTATCGTCAATCGTCTTTGGCGAGAGATGACGCTGATTCCGTCACCGATCATCGACTCCGCTCCTGTCGGAGCTCACTTTCACTTCTCGGCGTTACACCACGCATTCTCGTTCTGTTGAAAATTTAGATTCGTTAACGTCACTCCGAGCCGTGCCTTAACCGGGAAACACATGTCGCCGGCTAATTTGTGCGAACCGATGGGAAATTGGCCGACAATTAGCCGAGGGACGATATAAATTTTCATTTCTTCGACAGTCGACATCGACCTGTCCTCGATCCTTGTAATCATTATTAAAGACGACTACCAACGCGGCTTATCGCGGAAATTAGTAGCTCGACTAATTTGCTGATACTTACTTTTTAGCAGTTATAGGGAAACCAGTCTGTTACCTTTTACGTAGTGACTTACATACTGACTGACTCACTTACTTACTTACTTAATGACTTATTTAGTTGCTCAATTCAATTTTCAAATTTTGTGACAGAAATTTAAGTCTATGTGCAGTTTTCTTACATACTGACTGACTGACTTACTGACTGACTTACTGACTTACTGACTTATTTAGTTTCTCAATACAATTTTTAAATTTTGTGACAGAAATTTAAGTCTATGTACAGTTTTCTTACATACTGACTGACTTACTGACGTACTGACGTACTGACTTACTGGCTTACTGACTTATTTAGTTGCTCAATACTATTTTTAAATTTTGTGACAGAAATTTAAGTCTACGTGCAGTTTTCTTACATACTGACTGACTGACTAACTGACTTACTTACTGATTTATTTAGTTGCTAAATTCAATTTCTAACTTCTGTGACAGAAATTTAACTCCACGTGCAGTTTTTCCTTACATACTAACTGACTCGCTGACTTACTGATTTATTTAGTTGCTCAATTCAATTTCTAAATTTGGTGACAGAAATCTAAGTCTACGTGCAGTTTTATTACATACTGACTGATTGACTGATTGACTTATTTAGTTGCTCAATTCAATTTTTACATTTTGTGACAGAAATTTAAGTCTACGTGCAGTTTTCTTACATACTGACTGACTGACTGACTGACTTTCTGATTTATTTAGTTGCTCAATTCAATTTTTAAATTATGTGACAGTAATTTAAGTCTACGTGCAGTTTTCCTACATACTGACTTATTTAATTGCTCAATTCAATTTTTAAATTTTGTGACAGAAATTTAAGTCCACGTGCAGTTTTCTTTAAGAAAATTGATTATAATTTCGTCCTCGTTTAAAATTGACCAAATGCAAATGAATTTTCCAAATAGTAAACGGTAATTAACACTAAACCTACCAAAACTTAAAAGTAACTGGTACATGTTCCCTTATAAAAATGACAAGATTGATTTTATATGGACTTTGTATTGCTCCTATTATAATAAGTGTTCAACTAAAGTTATTTATACAATTGATTCTTATAAAATAATTTTTTTCACTTCAATAATTGTTAAATAATAGATCTGGAACCGGTTATTTTGACCGGTTTAGCGTTAATGTTTCGTAGGTCGAACGAGCACTCACTTAATTTATTCAACATTTCCCAGCAATTTTCATTCTATTCGATATGCAAGCCATTAAAACACAGCCTCAGTAATGCATTATCCAAACACCAACGGTGAATAAATGAGTTTCCCAGAAATACGAAAGGAGCCCAAAATCCGCCATTTGCTAATTTCAACGGGATTTCACCGCGATATTATTTTCGGATCGCGGTGGCGGAATTGAATTTCGCGATCGTAATAAAAGTTAATTGGAACTTGCGAAATAGTTTGAACAGAACCTTCGAAATCGGTTTTCGGTATTGGCGTCGTCGAAGACAAGATGGCGTCGACCCGTATGCATCCATATTAATTGAATTTCGTAGGGTCCGACGGTTATGTTTGTTAGCGAAACTAATTCGGTTCTTTCTGCTCCTAAAATTGAATCCGGTGTACGAAATACATACGCAAACACAGAAAAACAGAGAGAGGGAGATCTTTTGGGTCGATATTATTTGCATAAATGGAGCTGCGAGTCGTATATTGATTTTCGCAAACATTACATGCGTTGCTTAATGGAAATTCTATTGATGGGATGTCGCATAAAAGATATACACACGCGGCCCAATGGTTTTTCGGCCGAAAATTCAACGTCAACCGGGACTGAACGAAATAAAATGCGCGAACGAGATAAAAATTCATTTTTCGAAGCTAAAATATGTTCGGTGTTGCGCGAGCGAACAGTAAAAGGAACGAGCGAGAGAGAGAGAGAAGTAGAAAAAATATGCGAGCATGTGCACATACACTGTCGCTCAAAAATATGTGGACACTTTGTTGCAAGTATAATTTATTTTAATATTACCAAATTGTACAATTTAATTACGACAATCTATTGAATAAATAAAAGTTTCTTCGGCAGAGCGTTTGCTGTCTTCTCAAGACAATAATTATAATTATTGGTGAGATATCTAATGAATTTATTATTAACCGTACAAACTAGACTGCATAAAAAATTAAACATGTTGTCCACATACTTTTGAACGGGGGTGTACATTGTACATTGTAAATTGTACATAAATTCATAAAATTCGTAATCTAGTTATGGATGCACGACAGGGTTAAATGTATAAAAAAATCGATATTTTGAAAACGAGAAATCACCAGAATACCTTAACACTAAACACATTGATCATCAAAAGTGACTGACGCGCAGACTGCGGATCTTAAAGCAATAATGAAGAAATTGGCTGGGTAAAACATAAAACAATAAAAGATTAGTAAAATTTAAGAATATTGTAACGTTGTTTTCAATTCAACGAAATCATTAAGGGATGAAATCAATTTTTATTTTACTCCTGCTGCCCACAATCAATGCAGAACATTTTTATTTTGCATAAAGATCCGCAGTCTGCCGATGCGTATAGTATTATAAAAATAACAAGATTAAATTTATTCCTATTTTCTGCGATTTTTACTATAATAAATATGGAGTCACAAAATATATTTAAAAAATTCCCACATGAAAACACCTTTACAATTTCAATAATTGAAACTCACATAATTATTATTAAAATATATATATTCTCTGGTACTGTGTAAACTAGACCGCATAAAAAATTCAACGTTTCGTCCACATACTTTTGAGCGGGGGTGTAGATCTAAACGGGAGTCTATTCGTTGCCGAGCGTTTTTATATTACTTTATGTACCCCCGCCGCGCTTTTTTAATGTTAATCCGGCCAGAAAACTTCAACGGGGAAATATTTAATGTGGCCTGTAACGTAATGAACATAATTAAAATACAATGTAAAACCTGGGCTCTCGTATCGAATTATGCAAACGCGACCCGGGGCGGCGCGTTTATTCAGAAACAAAACACGCCGGTCCCGTACAATGCGTTATTATTTGGAATTTACGGCGGTACTCATGAGAACGATGGAAAAGGACGGAGCCGTCCCGTTCCTCCGCAGTTCTGTTATCTTATCGCGATCTACCAAGGCTCTCGGCTCAAACGACAATCTACTTTTCGATCCCTCGACATTCCGAAACTCGAAAAAATTCGATAAACCTTCGCAAATTATTCTAATCAAATCTTCCAAAAATATTTCATTTTAGATTATCGCGGTTTTATGCATTCACAACAATATTAAATAGATGTAATTTTAAAACACAACAGATTAGAAGAATGTAAAAACGGTTAATAGTTTTATGAAAGTCAAATATTGAATTACCGTCGACGAAGAACACTTTTATTTCGCATAATGATCGACAGTGTAATTATTATTACGGAAATCAAAGATTGTTAACACTAGATTTACGGGACCTGTCAAAATGACGGGTTCTAATATTTTTAATTTGCAATTATTAAGATCGTAAAGATGCTTCCCTGAGGAATTATTTACCAAATTTATTTCCTTGGGTATATACTATTGGAAAAATGGCCAAAAATTTGGATGGACACATTCTTGTTATGTTTATAAAATAATATGAAATAGATATTTCTAGAGCTCCGTAAACCTCGTGTTAAGGAAATCAAAAAACTTATCAAAAAGCTTATCAATAAGTTTATTAACCCTTTGCACTCGGAGCCATTTTAACTTGAAAATCAAACATTTCTTCCGACCTAGAATAATTCCATTCTATATGATTTTGTTCATTTTATGGATGTGAAATTGATGTAATAGCTCGTGCACTACTTAAATGATTAGTAATTGGTTAGATCCCAATGTACTTAATAATGTAAACATTATCTTGAATAATGGTACAACAATTTTTAATGGTGACTCTGAGTCACCATTCGAGTGCTAAGGGTTAAAATTGCAACAACCTCGCGAAACTATTTGTGGAAATGGGAATCGCAACGAGATAGAATGAGAGCCACTGTCTGCGAGCAGGTTGACTTCTCCGCCCCCGTTCCCCTCAGCCCCGCCCCCAT
The DNA here is from genome assembly GCA_028455805.1 of Lasioglossum figueresi. Lineage (NCBI taxonomy): Eukaryota > Metazoa > Arthropoda > Insecta > Hymenoptera > Halictidae > Lasioglossum > Lasioglossum figueresi. Next base: position 3,838,806 of record CM052197.1, read on the forward strand.
CCCCCCACCATATTCCCGTTGATTTCGTGCTGGCGGGAAGCTCGTGTTACACGACGCGGACTATCTTCCGGCCAATCGATACGTACTTAATTAATTAACCGTTAGGTAGATCTCGCATTATTGCTAATTGTGAATCCGATGAAATATATTTGTCCCCGCTAATGAACCGCCTTAATCAGGCCGCGCTGTGTTAAACGCGGGAAACACGGTCTCTCTATCTACCTCTATTTCTCTCTCTTTCGCGGTTTCTCCTCGAGTAAAGAGTGCCGCTCGCCTTAAAAGTTCGTCCTCGGAATAATAACGATTCATCACGGGATAATTTTAAATAATACGAGCGAATAACGTGCAGCCCTGGTAGAGGAACAGCTCTCGAGACACTTTCTTTATCGGTGAATGAATTCCTTTCGACCCGACACAATTACAATTTATAATTTAACAGTGTACTCTATCGATCGCGCGATATCATCGCTCTTAGTTTTTCTTCGTTTTTCTTCGTTTTTCTTTGTTCATCTCCATCTCTCTCTCTGCGTTTTCCTCGTTCTGCGAGAGGTTTTTCGACGCGAAAACAAACGGAGGGAACGTTCACCTCGTCAAGGACACCGACACGCATCGAGCCCCCGATTCTTCTTCTGTTAATTTTAATTAACGCCCTCGCAATTTGTTTTATCCTGCCTCGACCCACTATCTCGCTACCTAGAACTCTCCGGAGCGTGTGAGCAGTTTTATGGGAATTAGAAAATTCTTTTGGGGAAGATTAGATCAAATACTGGTTCGTATATTTTATTCGATTTATGTTCCAGCCTTGGAAGTACCGGAAGTACCGGAAGTCTTCCGGGATCCACGGTATCAAAGATTGATGAGATTGTAAAGCTGCTTTCACGAGTATCGTAAATAAAAACTTTCGAATTGTGAACCGCAGGGGGAATAGAAGTCAAATTAAAAGGTGTTTACTTCCTCTTTCGACAATATCAATCTGTCAACTGCAATGTAAAATCATATTTTAAACATTCTTCATTGTAATCACAGTTTTATATTTCATCCATTCAATTTTGTCAGAAATTCATCAAATTCACAATCGCATGCAGAATCCGTAGCTCGCAAATAATCTAACTGATTAAACCCCTAGACAAATAATCAAACGACGCGCCATAGGGGTAAAAAAATCCCATGGAAAGGGAGGGTCGCGTTCCCATAGAATTGAAGAGCACCGTGGTTCACCGTGGTTGCGTTTTTCTTTTGTTCGCGAGGAGAACCCCGGCTGTTTGTTCTCTCCGTTGGAAACCGACCATTTATGAGTCACTTTCTTAATTAACCCTTATCGTTACAAACGATACAACATATATTATGTTCTAGAAAGCCTATTCCAGTGCCTGTATGCGAGAGAGTGTGCGTGCGCGCGAGCGTCTCCGTGTTGCACACGAATGCGTGTATACTCGCACACGCGGAACGCTAGGGAACGTGCACCGCTCGCAATTACAGTAAAACCGTGCATCATATTTCTCGACAAAACTTCCGATGGTAATTTCCATGAAATTAGAATAAGCATTTTCGTGCTGGCGCTGCGAAACAACAACCGAGAGAAGAGGGAGCGCTTTCGCAAACACCGAGCGGCGGTTTATTAGGAAATAACGTCGTTGTCGCATCGAGCCACCCGGAATTATGTCGATTCCTTCGAAATATTTGATAGACAGTCGCCAGGGATTCTCAACTCGCTGCCAACCGCGAGTCAAGGAATTGATCGCAGTAATTTATTCGATGCGATCTTCGATCGCGACGTATGCACATTGCTTCAATACGTTGCTATCAATTTTGATTACACCGTACGACGAACACTGTCATCTGAAATGATTTTTCAAGTGTTGGTTATGATGATCTCGAGATATAAACAAGTCCAATCGATGAGATGCATTTATTAATCGATTATGCATTTATGATAGAACTGAGTAGGTGTAATTTAAAATAGTAAAAACTTTAGAAGAATTTAGAAACATTGTCATATTATTTTCCACCTGTATAAACACATTAAGAAAGAAAATCAATTTCTATTCAATGCAGTTTGTTGCAATACGTTTTTCTCGTTTGCTTGTAGTCGTTATTTGTAATTGAAAAGATAATGGTCAACGAAATTATTATACCATTATTTTCTTCGAATTTTTATCAGGAATAAAAATCTGCGAGCAACAGAAATTAAATAAAAGGGTACTTTCGCTCGTAATAATTTTAATAGGTTAACTACTAGCCTTAGTAGAGTGCTTCGAAATTTGTCTAGTATCTTCACAATTTTTCTAGTATCTTCACAATTTTTCTAGTATCTTCGCAATTTTTCTAGTGTCTTCACAATTTTTCTAGTATCTTCACAATTTTTCTAGCATCTTCACAATTTTTCTAGCATCTTCACAATTTTTCTAGCATCTTCACAATTTTTCTAGTATCTTCACAATTTTTCTAGTATCTTCACAATTTAAAATAGTAAAAACATGAGAAGAATTTAGAAATATTGTCATATTATTTTCCACCTGTTAAACACATTAAGAAAGAAAATCAATTTCTATTTAATCCAGTTTGTTGCAATACGTTTGTATTACAATAGAAATACGTTTGTATTACAATAGAAATACGTTTGTCTTCAATTATCGTTCGATTGTAGTCGTTATTTGTAATTTAAAAGATAATGGTCAACGAAATTATTATTCCATTATTTTCTTCGAATTTTTATCAGGAATAAAAATCTGCTAGCAACAGAAATTAAATAAAAGGGTCCTTTCCTCCTAATAATTTTAATAGTTCAACACCAAATGTAATATTACAAATATTATTATAATTGTTAAGAAAATAATAATATTAGGGATACATTTTCTTTTAGATAATTTAGTAAATTCCAAAAAAATTTTAATTTTGAATAAAATATTTATAAGTTTAATATAAAAATTAATATTTAGCCTTAGTACAGTGCTTCGAAATTTTTCTAGTATTTCCACAAAAATTCATGTTTCACCGATTCGGATTTTATCTATACCCTTAAAACGTTTCAGTCGACGAAACGATTGTATTTCGAACGTCGACGTAAACCAAGCGAGACGATCGGTATGTACGATCGAAAATCGCGTATAAACGCGTGATTAATTAGCAGAGTGAATCAGTCCGCCGCGTTAATAAAGCAAGGAGATCTGCCTTATTAGATCTGGCAGCGATTACGAAACCCCGCGGATTCCTTTTCGTCTCACGGCCGACCTGGTTTCTCGAGCGTCGAGAGGAAAAGCTCTTCTCCCGAGAGGATAATAAAATTCTATCCGATGTTTATGAAATCTACGCCGATTTATTGGGTCGCGTGCGCGGACACGCACACGTTTCAAACACGCGAAATTTAATATGAAAGCGCGGCGGGGCGTGTATATTCCGGACAACGTTTACTTTGAAAATGTTATTCATTTTGCAAATGCGTTCGAGCAACAATCTAAAAGGCATATAAAACACGATAAACGCGCGCGCACGGAGAGTAAAGCCTCTCCCGCTTTGCCCATTTTCTATTCAAAATGATTCGCGCCGTTTGTATAGGAATGGAAAGAGAGAGAGAGAGAAAGAATGAGTGAGAAAGAGAGGGAGGAGTAACGGTACCCGGGCAAAGAAAATCCACCACTCTCGGTTATTGCTACATTTCAACAACGAGCCGCTGAATACGTCTGGCGATCGCGGAATATTTCCCTTTGTTCGACCGAGCGCGGGACCGCCCCGTAATTTTTATTCGATTCATTGTTGTCCGGCTCTCTCTTTCCGATTCGACCAGCGAATTCGTTTGCAAGAAACAAATTGCCTATTAGGAACTGCACTTCGTTGACCCGGTTCCTTCGATCATCGATTTAATGCCTGCAATGCATCCGGTCCACAAACTCATCCTCCACTGGATTATTCGAGAACCTCCCCGAACAAATGCATCTGCAGATTAATACCCACAGCTGTCCCGACGAAAACGAGAACCGTACGCAACCCTTAAAAAATCCCACAATCAAAGCATAATTGAATGGGTGTCTGAAAGAAGGGCATATATCAGGTTTGTTCAATTTTATAGGAGCGCAATTAGGAATTTAGTTTGCTCTCTAACATTATAACACATTACCGACCGGTGATTATTACATTATTTTGAAAAATCTATGATATGACTGAACACTTTTTAATGGAACCTGCAATAGCAACAGCAATTTTCATGGCGAACTAACAAATCACCCTCAATAACGCCATTCAATAGTTTTATTTAAGATTGCAATGCGTAAGAAAATTTCTATGCTCTCTTTTGATACAGCAGAATTATTGAATATCCTATTAATAGGCTTCCGGTAGGTAAAGTGTTAACCCTCAGCACTAAAAATTGCTGTAACATTATTCAAAATATTGTTTAGATTATTAAATATGTTGATATCTAATCAATTGCTAAATATTTAGGTCTTGGAGAAGGTGTTACATTAATTTTGTATCCATGAAATGAAAAAATAAATGGTATAGAATGGAATTATTCTAGGTAAAAAGAAATGTTTAATTTTCGAGTTAAAACAGCTCCGAGTGCAAAGGGTTAATAAAACAAACCGTGAAAAAAGTCTTTCAGTCTTTTTCCAATGGAAGAAAGGCCTACGTCATTTTCAGCTGATTTTTATTATTAAATAAACGCATTCAATTGGATCGAATAAGCACGTCTTGTCCGCCACATTGGATTTCGTAGTGCCAACCCTGAGACTCGAAAGAGATCTAACAAAGTAACTAAAAAAAAGTTGAATTCGATATAAATCCATAACGCGATAAAATACTTCATCTCTGACTGGGCAGCATATTTATTCCGACGTATATAGAACTTTTTTATTTGCGCCGCCGTCGCTTCGGAACTTTAGTTACTAAATCTTCCATTCAACGTTCTAGGGAAAATCCCTTCGGAATACTTGGCGAGCGCAACACACAGCAAAGTGTTGCCAACTGTAACGGTGGGGGAGCCCGTTTATTCGCTTTTAAGAGTCGTTAAAATTCAGTGGAATGAATCCTTAAGCCCATCGTTATCCGCGGAACAGCTCGTCAATAAAAATATGGTCGAGTAGATGAGAAAGAGAGAGAGAGAGAGAGAGAGAGAGAGAGAGAGAGAGAGAGAGAGGAAGGGTCTTCTTTATCGACTGTCGACGACGCGCGTCTCTTTTATCGAGCGAGTTCGAAGCTGGTTCATAATGCACGCCGAAGCTCCACGCCACCGTGCCATTTTCCATCGGATAGAAATGTCGATTGCCGCGCTATCGCGAATTGCGTCGACGTATTGATATATATCGGCTTTTCTAGCGGACTGATTTCCAGCCCGATGCCACATTAACGTATTATTCATTCGATACTAATAACTGGATCGCCGAACGATCGCTTTCCACGATGATAAACGGTGTCTCCAAAAGCCACAGTGTAGCTCGCTTTCAGGGAATACCCTCAAAATCAACCCCGTTAAATCGCTAGCTAGAGATATAATTTAACCCTAGAATTTATATTTTGAAAACACTGAAAAACGCTAGTAATTGGAACACTGAACGATCGTTTTCAATTATGATACATTACGGTGTTTCGAAAGCCATCGTTTTGTTCGCTTTTGGGGAATCCCCGAAAATCAACCTCGCTAAATCACTAGCTCTAGAGGCATAATTCTACCTAGGAATTTCTATTTTAAAAGCACTGGAAAAACGCTAGTAATTGAAACAATGAATCATCGTTTAGATCGCTTTTGGGGAATCCCCGAAAATCAGCCTCGCTAAATCACTAGCTCTAGAGGCATAATTTTACCTAGGAATTTCTATTTTAAAAGCACTGGAAAAACGCTAGTAATTGAAACAACGAATCATCGTTTAGTTCGCTTTTAGGGAATCCCCGAGAATCAGCCTCGCTAAATCATTAGCTCTAGAGGGATAATTTTACCTAGGAATTTCTATTTTAAAAGCACTGGAAAAACGCTAGTAATTAAAACAATGAATCAACGTTTAGTTCACTTTTGGGGAATCCCCTAAAATACTAGCTAGAGTTTTTACCCTAGAATTTCCGAGTCTATTTTGGTAGTAGTGAAAAACGTATTAGGTTGTTGAATATTAGGATTTCACATTAACGTCGAAAAATTTTAACGAGGAATAATTAACCTCGTAAACACAGTCTTCGAATTGGGGGAGGGTGGGGGGAGGGGTTTGTCTAAGTAAAATAAGATCCTCTGGGAAACGTGTCAAATGGATACGAAAGTCGAACAGGAGGGAAGATAATATTTAAAAAATATGATTAATGACGTCAACTCGATGCCACGAGTGAAATTGAGGCTACAATATTTGATAAATAGTTCGAGCACATAGATTTTTGTTCTACATCAAACTCGATGCTCGGGAGAACACGATTATCGGTATCATCGGCTAAAAATATGTATTTACATAAATTGCGTTCGATTGGTCACAGTCTCATAAAACAAACATTTTTTTATCTTTGTTTAAGTTGTAGATTCTCGATAAAACACGATTTATTTTCATACCGATAGATGTGCGACAAATATAGTTTATCAATAATTCTCGACGAGCCCCCACGGTGAAATTATTGCTAGGAAAAAAAAACAGCAAACGCGTTTATCTCGTTCGATAAATAATTTTTTCGAAGTAAAAGCGGTTCCGCGAGATTGCGTAGAAAATTCTGCGAGGGCCTGTCGCAATTGAATTAAGCTTTTTCAGAGTAGAAAGGGGAAAACGTATTTTGCGAGGAGCAGATTCAAATTGAAATCCGCCAAGGGAAACCAGCGACATCCGTTTAGCGTGTCACGCGTCGAAAATATTTCACAGTTTGCGAAGTTTTGATGTCCCGGGAACCACATTACGAGGGAACTATCTTTAAAAGTTCTGAAGTTCGACGGACCCGTTGCGGAACGGTTGGCCGGCCTGAAATTTTAAGCTGCGAAACTCTCTGAACGCCGACAAAATATCCCTAGACAAGAATGGTACTCGTACAACCCTACTACGTACCAAAATTCCCATTATAATTGCTACGTCAAACACAAAAATTAATTTTTCGTTGAATAACTCCGACACTCAAATATGGGTGATACAAATCTTCTAAATAATTATTAAACTAAAAATTCTGTGTATACAGCACCAAGAAAATAAATTATTTGATATATTTTCTTGATAATTTTTTAATTGGAACATTTTAATAAAAAAAAACACAATGCTTTGTATAAAATATGCAAATTTAATATTCAGGCAATCGGAAAACATTTCGACTGAAACAACATTTCGATTGTAACAACATTTCGATTGTAACAACATTTCGATTGAAACATAATTTCGACCGAAACAACATTTCGACCGAAACATAATTTCGACCGGAACATAATTTCGACCGAAACATAATTTCGACCGAAACATAATTTCGACCGAAACATAATTTCGACCGAAACATAATTTCGACTGAAACATAATTTCGACTGAAACATAATTTC
>CM052197.1:3846382-3859427 GCA_028455805.1 Lasioglossum figueresi
TGAGAGTAAAATTGTTCAAAACATGGGGGATTGAATAAATTCAGAAAGATCATGTCTCGAAAGGAAGTGGTCCTATGACAACAAGATGGTTGTCAATTGAAGGGATGAATTAATTATGGATGGAGCGAGGTATCGAATAAGAGAAATGCATATCGAATGCGGGGCAACGTGTAAAACGTGCCCGGTCGATGAAGGAGGCCGTAGATTGGAGTAAATTCAGTTTATTACTCCATGAGTAAGCAAGAGACAAGGGAAGCGAGTAGTTTATTGAGAATTACTGTGATAAATAAGGCGGGGGCAACCAGTGGAAGAGGTTACGCCGAAGGGTGGGGAATGGCAACGCGAGGAGAACGATCTCCGCACTCCATGCATACTGCTCGTAATGTGCACCGTATGCGGCCACGTTCACATGCACGCTGCGACTCTATCCGCACGCGTTTACGCGTGTTCCAAACGCAAACGGCTGCACACATATATACATCTACCACAAATACACAAACACACATACACTCGCTCTCTCTCTTTCTATCTTCGTCCTCTCTCTTCCCCTTTACACGCGGTCGTGTTTATACGACGCACTGTTCACAAGTGCACGTGCCGAGAATTCAGTCTCGTGTGCACACATGAACGAGCACACCGGGTGTCCGTAGAATTTACCATCTCAACATTTACTAATTATTCAAGAAAAGAACACGGCGACACAATTTCCTCTATTGTGATAATTACAAGCAATTTATTGGGCTGGAACGAAAGTTCGTAGGGTTTTTAAATTAAAACTCAAAGATAAAATTACGATATTTTTACATTGTTTTGTTCAATCACACATTTTCCATTCTCTTCTATTACTTTTTGCCATTTTTTAGGTGATTCATTATGCCAGTCAATAAATCTACGAATAAATATCTTAAGTTTATCTTTGAACTTTGATTTAAAAACGCTACGAACTCTCGTTCCAACCTAATAGAATAATTATAGTATAAAATAGAAAACAGAAATCACGCACATTCAACACCACACTTTACACAACATTGTATCTTTTATTTAATTAGTCTTCATTTAATACAGTCAGAAGGTCCTATTTAATTCACCTTCATTTTAATTTTTTGGTACATAATCCAGTTTCTTTTATAGAGGACGAGGTTAAAAGGAATATTCTGATTGTTCTTTGATTTCTTTCGTCGAGTTCGATTTCCGCAGCGACTTCCGTGAATAATTTCAAGATCGGAATCGTGGATCATAATTCACAGTTCCATTGAGAAACGATGATTCAGAAGAATGATGTGCAACACGCGCAGGTCTAAAATGATTGGACACCCTGTACGAGGGGTAGTTTGTTACCGGTGGTGCGAAGGGGCGATTCTTCATGGAGAAATAAGTCGAAAATTCGTTGGGAGCGCGTGCATCGAATAGGCCGAGCAAAGCGCGTCATTAGGTTCGGTTTCCACTTATTGCAACGCGCGTCTGGCGGATGAATCTTCGAAATGAAATTCTCGAAGGACAGAGAAATCTCTGCAAATCACTGTGACCGGACTGCGAATGCAAAACAAACATTTTCTGCATAGATCGAAGAAATGAAAAGCAATTGATCGAAATTTTTATTCAAGTACGTTGAAGTACGTTGAAGTATGTTGTTATTTAATAATTTCATAAAGTTGGAAACAATATAGCACAGTATTTTCAAGTTCTAGTGTTTGATCTGATTATTTTTGTTATAAATGCATAAAATATACGTGAATCGTATTTATTGTTTAGTAGTTATAGCGTTAACAGTGTTCATAGATTGAGAATGAGAGTATTTATGATGCATTTCGTCATAAATGCATAATTTTATAAAGTGGGAAACAATACAGCACAGTATTTTCAAGTTCTAGTGTTTGATCTGATTATTTTTGTTATAAATGCATAAAATATGCATAAATCGTATTTATTGTTTAGTAGTTATAGGGTTAACAGTGTTCATAGATTGAGAATGAGAGTACTTATGATGCATTTCGTCATAAATGCATAATTTTATAAAGTTGGAAACAATATAGCACAGTATTTTCAAGTTCTAGGGTTTGATTTGATTATTTTTGTTATAAATGCATAAAATATACGTGAATCGTATTTATTGTTTAGTAGTTATAGCGTTAACAGTGTTCATAGATTGAGAATGAGGGTATTTATGATGCATTTCGTCATAAATGCAGTTCGACCTTTACTCGTAAAACTTTCTCGAAGATTTATCGGCGAATAATGACCACCCAGTACGTGGATCGTACGCAAGAACTTTGAAAGCAGTAGCGCTATTGAATTTGTCTCGACGTCAGCTACATGATCTAACAATATACAGTCTCATTTGAAAGGGAAGAATTACCTTCGGTAGTCGGACGTTCAATATTTTATTAACCATGACTAGCTACCATATATAATTCTCCGCGCAACAAAGTTATCCACCGATGCGCCGCAAAAACATCTACATTCATTTTTATTTCACACAGTGACGTTCTCGCTCTTCGTTGTATTCAGGTCAGGCTTAATGGCCGCCAACCGGAGCCTCGACTTTAACACTAATCTGCAGAGTGCCGGGCATATAAATAGGGAAAATTCCTGTACAAAATTCACCGCGATTTGCGTCACCGTCACTAGAGCACACTGACACAATCTTCGTGAAACTCGTCCCGTGAACATTAGGACACTCTCGCCGAAGAGAAAAAACGCTGCCGCAATCGTTAAAATATTAGCAGATAGCAGGGAAAGTTTATTTCAAGTGGCACTTTCATTTCAGAACGCTGCCGAGGAAATAAAAATGTGATACGGATAGACGCGATTATTATTCATCGGTAGACTGCGAATGTTTATGCAATTTTTTAATTTTTGTAGACTTTGAAGAAAGTGGTACTAAATAAAATACTATTCTTATCGGTAATAACATGCGTAGGTTCAAAATATATGAAAATCGTGCTAAACTGTCGAATTTGATACTCCAGCGTTTTTTGACCATTTTTATAAACCATAAATGCATGAAGATCCGAAGTCTATTCATCAGTAATTTTATAAGATTGAAAGTGATATAACATACCACTAAACACAAATTATAGATACTTTTATAAATTTGTTTAAACTCCCTATTTTATCAGGTCGTTAAGTATGATACTTGACAAATAAAACTCAATGTTATTCATTGAATTAAAATTCAAGGAAGGCTGAATAGAACAAAATAAAAATTGTTTGCATCGATCGCAATAAAAGGGAGTTACTTAAAAATTGATTTCTCCCTTCATGATTTTAACAGGTTGTAAATAATGTATCGATGCTATTAAAAATTCATTTGATATTTCTTCTACACATTGTGTTTCACCTGTTCATTTTAAATACATACAATTCTCGCAGTCTATTCATCAGTAATTTTATAAGATTGAAAGTGATATAACATACTACTTAACACAAATTATAGACACTTTTATAAATTTGTGTAATCTCCTTATTTTATCAGGTCGTTAAGTATGAAACTTGACAAATAAAACTCAATGTCATTCATTGAATTAAAATTCAAGGAAGACTGAATAGAACAAAATAAAAATTGTCTGCATCGATCGCAATAAAAGGGAGTTACTTAAAAATTAGTTTCTTCCCTTCACGATTTTAACAGATTGCAAATAATGTTCCGATGCTATTAAAAATTCATTTGACATTTCTTCTACATTGTGTTTCACCTGTTCGTTCTAAATACATACAATTCGCAGTCGAGTAAAGCAATATACATCTGCATTTATTACTTATTTCGCATCGATCGCAGGAAAAGGGAGTTACTTAAAAATTGATTTCTCCCTTCACGATTTTAACATATTGTAAATAATGTTCCGATGCTATTAAAAATTCATTTGACATTTCTTCTACATTGTGTTTCACCTGTTCATTCTAAATACATACAATTCGCAGTCGAGTAAAGCAATATACATCTGCATTTATTACTTATTTCGCATCGATCGCAGGAAAAGGGAGTTACTTAAAAATTGATTTCTCCCATCATGATTTTAGAGGGTTGTAAATAATGTTTCAATGCTATTTATAATTCTACACATTGCGTTTCACCTGCGGATGTTAACGGCACACAATCCGCAGTCCAATTACGACAAATAAATATGCATGTGCATTTATTACTCGGTAATTCCAGCGTGAATGCAACGTCTGAAATTGTTATTTCGATCAAAATTACCGAGTTTCTTTTCCGCAAAGCTCAGTCATGGAAAAAAATGGCTGTTATAGTCGCGAGCGTGCGTACAAAACGAAACCAGGTGCGCCGCGCGATAAACGAAACGCATAATTATTCGGCGATAACCGTTTGATAATAATATCCGCGTTGGTCGACGGATATTAAAATAGCCAGTAGTGTGCATAGCTTTCGTGCGATTCAGAAATGAACTATAACTCGACTCCGTTCGGAGAATCGGCTTTCATAGAAGGGTGGAATAGGGGGATGAAGAGGGTGGAGTAGGGGTTTGGGGGCGTGTATGCGCATAGACTCGATGGCCAAAGCTTGCTGCTGCACTGTCACACAAATATGACACCGGGATCGAACGGAATTCAATACTGGTTTGAAATTTGTAATCAGATTGACGGCGAATTTCCGACGAATCGTGACAACATCATCTACATGCATATATGAAGAGGCTCGATCGAGAGAGAGGGAGACACAGAGGTGAGAGCGGCAGAGAAATTCGAATGACAGATGCAAATGTAATCCCAGCTTACGTTCCGTATATTATTTCACTTTATGAGGACAATGTGCGCTTGTGTCCGCGTGATTTTATCTGTGTACGCTACTGTCCGTGTGTGTTCCGCAGGAACGAAGTGACCATGCGCACACCACGGCCCATTATTGCTACAGTAATTTTGCTACAATGCACTTTTCAGCGTTCCTATGGCGCCGTATCGGAAACCGATAAGATTGAAATTATGAGTTGCAATATTGACCCCGGAGCCAATATCAACGGTACAGCCGGCGATATTTTTGATAAACTTGTAAACGCGTCTAGCGGACAAACAAAATAGAGAATACCGTGTAAACGACGAATTTCGCGACGGTGTGCTTTTCGGAAAATGAAACGGCGAAGGGAACGGAGTACGACGGCGGAACGCGATTTATTTCGGACCAGGTAATAACGAGGAAATTTCCAAGATGGCCGAAACCCCCTTGATAGAATAACAGCGAGTGGGATCTATCGAAATTCAATAGATTCCGACGGCGCAGAATGTAAATTTAATTGCGGAACGCTCTCTCGAACCACCGTTGACACAGTTATCCAGGTACGTTTCTGTATTATAATTACTAGACAGCGGTTCTTTATGGAAAATATAAATGTTTTGCCTGAATTGTAACAAACTGGAGTGAAATAGAAATTTATTTTCTTTGCCGACGCGGATAAAAGGTTGAAAACAATGTAACAGAATTTTTTAATTATCTAATGTTTTCACTGTTTTAAATTACATCTATTCATTTTTGTTATAAATGCATAAAGATCCGCTGTCTAATAATTACATACACACGTGCATCGTCTAATATTTTATAAAAAATTAGGGGAGAGAGGAAAATGTGTGCGAATTGCATGCAGAATTTTTTTATGAAAATATTTTACTGTCGACGTCCACCATGCAGAAAAATAATAAATGCATAGAACAGGCTCGTAATTTAGTAGAAAGTTTTTATGATTTTCTTTCGACCCCTTTCAACCCTTAATCAATACTTAAAATTGTCTACGACGATTAATAACATCGAAAGAACTTTTTTATGGCAAATGGCAAGAGCCAATGGCATGGAAAATATTTTACAGACGACGTCTATCGTGCAGAAAAATAATAAATGCATAGACGAAGCTCATAATAAAACTTGTGACAAACACATAAAAAAGCTGTTATTTTAATAAAAAGCTTTTATGATTTCCTTTCAACCCTTAATCAGTGTCTAAAATTTTCTACGACGTTTAATAACATCGAAAGAACTTTTTCATGGCAAATTGCAAGAACAAATGGTATGGAAAATATTTTACAGTCGACGTCCGTGTCGTGCAGAAAAATAATAAATGCCAAGAACAAGCTTACAATAAAGCTTGAAATAAGTACATACTAAAGCTTCTATTTCCGTAGAACGATTTGAATAATTTTCTTTCGATCGATCGCCTAAATTTCACATTTCAGTCTCCTCATTTCGTATTTTCCCCAGCCCTGTATTTCGATCGAACACAATCCATGAATATTTAATATATTAATTTCGATAGTTACTAGTAAGTAGCATATTCAGTAGTTATTTAATGAAACAGTTATTAAGTTATATTGGAATTCATAATTAAACAGCTGCATTAGTTAGCAACGAAGTGGGCGGAGGCTCCCGGCCGCGACGAGGTCGTGCGTTGTAATAATCGCGAATAATAATAATAATTATTTAACCCGCGAACAACTATGCCGTGGGCCGAAGCGGAAAGCCGCGGAACCGGGTTAATTACTATTCATACCAGAATGCTTATCACAAATAATGAAAATTAGTTTCGGAGTCGAGCAAAAATCACTGCAATTTAGGTAAATTCGTTATTTTTATTATAATATGAGCGAATTTTCTCTGACTTGTATTTATTAATGTACTATAAGTTAATAAGTAATATTCGACATAAATGTCGCCCAGGAATAAACGTGTTTTCCTCGCTTAAATCAACCAGTGCTAAACAGTCAAGTTAATTATATATTCTGTGCTGTTATTTTAGGTATGCATCAAAAATATTGATGCAAGTTTACATATTAAATGAACAGTTTTTATTGTATCTTTTAAAATTTATTGAGAAAAACAGTAGTCTGCTGTTGCCCCGTAAATATTAATGCGTACTACACAGTTCATGTGCGATAAACCAGGAACGTTTTACGAGAGTGGGATAATGAAACTTCCCAACAGAAGGCAAACCGTCATCAAACGAAATGGTGCATATCTTATTCAATACACTTGATTGTTAGCACAATTTTTTCGTTTTCAATTCACTCCAAAAATCGACAGAGACTCTCCGAACAGCCCAAAAGTTGTTTAAAAATGTGGATAACTCTATAAAACTAAACAATATAATTTAATGCAATGAAAAGCATTTTATCCAAATTCGCTCCAGGCTTGTTAATTATTCTTTTCTTGTCCCGTAGCACTTGAAACAAAGTTAGAAAGCATTTTTAACTCAAAGTGCAGATTAGTTGACATTTTGTACGATATCCTATCGAAGTGAAAATTTTCAAGAAAAATTAGAATCCTATGCAATATTAATTCAACTGTAATCACTGTGCAAAGCACAGCTCAAAAATATGTGGACACTTTGTTGCAAGTATAATTTATTTTAATACTACCAAATTGTACAATTTAATTATTACAATCTCTTGAATAAATAAAAGTTTCTTCGGTAGGGCTACTAGATGGTTTGTTTGCCGTCTTCTCAAGACAATAATAATAATTATTGGTGAGATATCTGATGAATTTATTATCAACTGTATAAACTAGACCGCATAAAAAATTAAAAATGTCGTCCACATAATTTTTAGCGGGAGTGTATATATCATAGACATAAAAATAATTTTATTATTCATCGACAAAAGCGTTAGAGAAGTTTTAAAAAGATATTTGAAGTGGGTGCCCGGTTATCGACATAAGGGTTGAAAAAAGAAAATTTCGAAATACGAAACTCATAATTATTATTAAAATATATATTCTCTGGTAACAATTATTATTATGTAGTATACACATTCTCTAGTAAAAATTAAACGTGTCGTCCACATAATTTTGAGCGAGTGTGTACACACCAGACTGAAAATACATATGTTTCAAATCCAACTTTACAAAAACCAGTCTGCACTTATCCCACTTCGCCTAATTATCAATTAATAATACACTGAAAAATTAAATAGATGCAGATTGCTAAAAGTATACGAGAAATGAATAGGCCCGTTTTATCGTTGAATGATAAAAACCATCGATCAACCCTTGTTTTTCCTGATTTCTGATTAAAATTTTTTCCGCAGATCACAATGATCTGATCATTAAAATCTGTAAATCGGTAATGGAACGAGCGAATCCCGTGTCGATGAATAATATCGAGTTCAGCGATCTGACAGGGAGCGAGCCTTGCCGAAACGTCGAAGCCTATTAACAATTCGAATTAATTACGTTCGACCGGTTATGAAATTATATGGACCGTAATGATAGGTAATATTATGCTAATTATTGCGTGCGCGATGCTTATGCAATTCGCTGACGGTGATCATCGCGCGGGTTTCGAGCGTTTATTCATATTCTGCGCGAGACAGGAATAAACTGCGCATTTGTTTCCGCGCGAATGCGCTAATCAACGCCGCGAAACAAAATTTACTTTGGCGGCGACACATCTGTGTGCCTGCAAAAAAATCTGGTAATTAACATTTGTTTACATTTCTCGGGAAAAACTGGAGCTTCCTCAGAAATACACGCGTTCTTTGTAATCTCTTTGAAAATTCATCTCCTAGATTGAATTGTTTTGTGCAAAAATATAATATCTTGTATAAAAATTCCTGTAAAAGAATCTGAAATCAATAGAACATATTGTAAAAGCAAAATCGCAGCCGAATAAGTTACAGTCTAAGGAAAAATGTCAGTACGGTCGTAGCGTCTCTCATGTCTAGATCATTCTCCTTTCGCGTGGTATAATTAGACGCGATGGCTGTTTATTCGGGTTTTCGTCGACTGTTTCGCCGGAGAAGTGAGTCAAAGGGAAATTTGTTTTTGCCAATTCGGTGCGACGACGTCGTCGGCTCGGGAATAAATTAAACACGCGGTTCTTCTGTTCTCGAGTTTCAAGAAGGATTTAATATTTCTCTACGAAAGTATCTAGTCTGTTTATGTTTAAAATATTCGGCGGACGAAACAGTTCTGGCAACCGGTCAATTGGAAAATGAAGATGAAACCTGGATCTGTGTTCCCTTGTCGAATCTATTCACGGACGCCATAGATTAATCGGAAGAGTTTAACAGCATCTAGAAGCTCTGCTTTGCTTTTCGCCATTTATTTTCCTTTCACGAAACTGTGTAATCTTTTTTTTTTTTGGTTTGAAAATGGCAACAAGTAGATTTCTAGATAGACAAGATATGATAGACTTTTAGTAGACTTTTGTAGATCTTTATGCAAAATGAAAACTTGCTACCTGAATCGCAAAAAGCTGGGATGAAGTAAATATTTAATTTCCTGCTGAATATGTTTAATATGTTGAAAATAATATAGCGGTATATTTGAATTCTTCAAATTCTTTTAGTGTCAAAAATTAGACCTACCAATTTTTATCGTAAATGCATAAAATCCGCGAACTAGTAATAAGAATTGTTTAAAGATATGAGTTCACGCTATAAACTTCGTACAGAAGAATTATTATTGTATGATAATAATTCTTATTATTTCTTTTCTTTTTTTTAACAAGTCTCAGGTCAGAGTTGTGCAGAATTACAATTGAATTACTCCAGAAATTATAATGACAAAGTAATCGGAGGAGAATTACATTGTAATTCAGTCATATTCTAATTTATCATTCAGATCTACATTCAATTAAATTAAAATGCAATTCGTAATTGCAATTGGCGTACAATTATAAAACACTCTGTAATTAAATTACATTAATAACGAATTACATAGACAGCAAACAAGTATATCAAAGAAAAACATAAAAATATATCGCACTTCTTCAAAGTTCTGGGCTATAATTTGGAGAGCTGTATTTTAATTACATTGTGTTTCAATTACACATCCGACTAACATAATTAGTAATTGAATTAATTGAAAGGTTTGAATTATACAATTCAGTTATGACGTAGTTGAATTACTGTATAATTTAAATACAATGTAATTCAATTACGTAATATAATTACAATGTAATTGAATTAGCACAACTCTGTCTCAGACTACGTTTTAAATAATAACGCAGTGCTTTACTGAGTTTAGGTACCTAATAAAATATTTAATTATATGGAATACACCTCTGTCATGAAATATTGACTTCAAAAAGTATTTTTATTTTGCAGAAAGATCTTGTTATCGCAATTGCAAACGGCAGCGCCATCTGCCGTACCGATAACTGTTTCTAACAACCATATTTTTATCAGGTGTTTATAGTGTCTTGTCGTATTGTTGCAGAGCGTATACTTGAAAGAAGAAGCTGTTGGAACCGTAGCGAATATGTTCTGGCAGCTGATCAATTAAGCCAAAATGGACACCGTTCGAACACTGGTTTCCGGCGATGAGAAGGGGTTCGTTCGTTTAGTGACTGTCAAAAAGGTGAGTCACGCGAGGAGAAACGCGCCTCGTTCCTCATTAATTATCGTCCAAGAAATCTGCGGCCGCAGGTATTCGTAGAGAAGGGCCTCAGGAGTGTATTTCTGTTTCAGGTGAAGAGGACAACGCTGAAGAGGGGGCGAAAGAAACGCATTCGAGGCATGTAATCCGTTTATATTCCTCGTGACTGGTCCTTCCCTCATCGGTCCCTGTTACACGAGCCTGGGATCGACTTTCCATTTTTATTTCGTAATTTTCCATTTCTATTTCGTGATTTTCCATTTTTATTTCGTAATTTTACATTTTTATTTCGTGATTTTCCATTTTTATTTCGTGATTTTCCATTTTTATTTCGTAATTTTACATTTCGTAATATCCCATTTCGATTTCGTAATTTCCCATTTCCATTTCTATTTCGTAATTTTCCATTTCTATTTCGTAATTTTCCATTTCTATTTCGTATTTTTCCATTTCTATTTCGTATTTTTCCATTTCTATTTCATATTTTTCCATTTCTATTTCGTATTTTTCCATTTCTATTTCGTAATTTTCCATTTCTATGTTCCCCTAATCGCCATTCTTTTATTTTTCTATTTATTACAGTATTTATTACAGTATTTATTACAGTACAGTAACTGCTTTTTCTATAATTTCTATAATATTACATTTTAACACTTTGGGGATCACCTTCACCAGATATGAAAAATTAGAATTTAACTTAATTATGAGAATTTAAAAATGTTTGGCGAGCAGACAAAGGAGTATAAAATCAATTTTGAATATAGCAGCGTTTCAAGCAGATGAAAAATTAAATTTAATGGGAGGAAACGTATATATTGTAATAATATTATTGTTATCGGCTTTCATGTTCAAAATTTGAAATTGCGATCTTACATAGCACTTCAACAATTGAGTTAGCTTAATCTTCCGAAAGTGTGTAGGCAAGCCGTTCCAACAACGCTATTTAATAATTATACAATGATCTAAAGATTATCGGTGATTGCGTGAATTGTTAGGTCATTGTTTCATAGTTCCTTCGAGACAGGGATTTTTGTTGTTTCCCCAGGAGCGAAATGTTTGGGTCGGTGCCACTCGAAGATTAATTGATGCAATTATTCGAACAGTCTCCTGCCAAAGGGAACCGTGGCTTCGAACACTGCCAAAATGGTTCTCGAAACTGAAGTTCTCCGTTTTCCGATAGTCCGCGGTGATTTGTCGAGGTTCGTCTCGTCCTCGTTTTCAATTTCGAAATATATTAGAACAGTCACGAGAAGAGAGAGAGAGAGAGAGAGAGAGAGAGAGAGAGAGAGAGAGAGAGGGGGGAAAACGCCGGAAATAGTTGGTCGATTTGGTATTCCCGGGAGTATCGATACAAGGTGAGGAGAAGTTGTGTCTCGAAAAGTTCCGATGGGGCAAAGAATAACACCAGAGAGGAAGTTAAGCCCTCCGGAGTTCAATTAACGAGGCACCTTAACGTCTCCTGTTGGTATTTTATCTGATGTTCTACTTAATCGAAACTCCCGCGAACTCGATGTAACAGAATTTTCTTCGACAAACAGGAATAAAAAAATCGAACTATTTTTAATGTAGACGCTTCACGTCAGAATCGTCTAACGATTTGTGTAACGCAGTCAGAACAATTTGAACATAAAGTATGATAATTTTCAAACAAAATTCTATTCGACGTCAAACATCGACACGAAGACGGGGACATTCAGTTGATTTTTTCACGGGATTTCCCATCGGCCACCGGGAAACGGAGTTCTTCCGCCTCGTGTGACGTAGATGTGCTCTACGGGTGCGATTTCATATTCCAACGAAGGAAAGTATTTTGCATAATTTATTTTACTGCAACTTCTTTTCCTTGCCCGGTGCGTGTTTCTCCGTGCTGATCCCCTCCACTGGTTCACGGATGCCACCACTCCTTTTCAAACGATCAGTTTCTCGCTAGCGACGCCCCCAATTTCGACAACTCTCTGTGTCCGCGTTACGTTGGATTTTGAGTCGCATGTATCAAAACTGTCAGGATCGATCGGTAGCCTCTCTTCTCCTCTCTTCTCCTCTCTCTGTATGGAATACCGTCTCTCGTTTCTATGAATTATTAATATCCGAATCGGCGAGTACATATCTCCGCGATGAGTTATTACTTCTCGGAGCGAAAGGGGGCGGTCGGTGGGCGGGGCCGGAGCTGGCTCGCGAGTCAGAGAGAGTTAATCAGCGGGAGAAGCGACGAATTGGCGGAATAATTGCTGCGAATCAACTGGCCTTGCTCTTTCTCGCTCACGATTCGATTAACACTTTATAACCTACAAGTGAGTTGTCCGAGCAAAATTCTCGGATCACGCGATTGTAAATTTAGCGAACACCTACAATCGATCAGGTTTTCTTCATGATCACTAGAACTGCGGATCTTCACGGAAAATGAAAATTGTCTGTCTTCATTACAACAAACTCGAGCGAAACACAAGTTTATTTTCTCTCTTGATGTGTTCCTTAGGTTGAAAATAGTTTAATAGCACTTCGAAATTCTTCTAATGTGTTTGCTGTTTTAAATGACACTTGCTATCATTGATCACTAGACTGCGGATCTTCACGGAAAATGAAAATTGTCTGTCTTAATTACAACAAACTCGAGCGAAACACAAGTTTATTTTCTCTCTTGATGTGTTCCTTAGGTTGAAAATAGTTTAATAGCGCTTCTAAATTCTTCTAATGTGTTTGCTGTTTTAAATGACACTTGCAATCATT
>CM052197.1:3892586-3904450 GCA_028455805.1 Lasioglossum figueresi
TACTTAATTTGTGAAAAATTAAATTTGAAAGAATTGTGTGTGCATGCTGCGTACACCTATCTGAAGCTACAGGCTGTTTCAAAAGATACTACAAAAGTTAACGCTTTTCACAGATACTCGACAGTAATATTTAATTGTTTCACATCGAGTTCGATCGGAACGAGCCATTTCGATACGTCGAGTACGTTTGTATAAATGCAGGATGATCCAAAACACACTGTATTTATACAAAACGCACAATTGTACAATTAATTATTTTACGAGTTCAATTTAAAGGAGCTGTTTCTGTAAGCTGTGTACTCTTGAACGAGTACAGGATGATTCAAAAGACACTGCACAACGAAATGGTAATTTATCTGAAGCAGTCCAAGTATTTAATTAAACGGAGCATTGAATTAGAACAAACTATTTCTCTCAAGTATAGATACAGTGAAGGCAATACTGTAATTGAACTAAGATATCGTCCGCTACAAGCATTTCAAACGAGTCCACAGCGTGTTACAAAATAACTGATAGATTCCGATGAGAGATAGAAACGTGTCTGACGCGGGTATTTGTTTTCCAAAGCGTTCCTCTTTCGTTTCTATTCAATTATCGCGGATAAACTGTTACTAGCTTCACGGCGAGATGCACATTATCAGGAAGCCTCATCAGAAAAGAAACACGTTCGACGCTGTGAACGACGCGACGCGACGCGACGGTTGGAACAGTACAGGCTGATCCAAAACAAATGACAGGCTCGGGAAGAGGTATTGAACCACTTAGCGCCAATCTGGATCGTATCAGTCAGTTCGGCGAGGATTAAAATGATCAAAAAGATAAGGTAACGATCTCGATACACTGTGTAGATTCCAGACTGCTGTACCGGGCGCTCCAAACACCGGGACCTCACCAGTCACGATTTTTAATATCAATAATTAAAAAAAAAATGAAGGAAATATATTTGTCACATTTCATAGACGATAAATTATTATACAGCGCGCAATTAAATTTTGGGACGAATATAAAACGTAACGAAATCATTCGAAAGAGGAAACGACTTCGAGAATCACGATTTTTAACAATAGCAAATAAATAAACAAAGAAAATATATTTGTCACATGTTATAGACGATAAATTATTATACAGCGCGCAACAAAATTTTGGAACGAATGTAAAACATAACGAAAACGTTCGAAAGAGGAAACGACTTCGAGAATCACGATTTTTAATAATAGCAAATAAAAAAACAAAGGAAATATATTTGTCACATTTTATAGACGCTAAATTAGTATACAGCGCGCAACAAAATTTTGGAACGAATGTAAAACATAACGAAAACGTTCGAAAGAGGAAACGACTTCACGAGTCACGATTTTTAATAATAGCGATAATTAAAGAAGACAATGAAAATATATTTGTGACATTTTATAGACGCTAAATTAGTATACAGCGCGAACCAAAATTTTGGAACGAATATAAAACGTAACGAAAACGTTCGAAAGAGGAAACGACTTCGAGAATCTCGATTTTTAATAACAGCAATAATAAAAAAAAAACAAAGGAAATATATTTGTCACGTATTATAGACGTTAAATTAGTATACAGCGCGCAACAAAATTTTGGAACGAATATAAAACGTAACGAAAACGTTCGAAAGAGCAAACGACTTCACGAGTCACGATTTTTAATAATAGCAATAATAAAAAACAGGGGAAATATATTTGTCACTTCGTGTTCACTCCAAATTAGTGTACAGAGTGCTCTAAAATTTCGAGGCGAGTCCAAATCGATATAAAATTTGTAGAAAAGGCAAACATGAAATATTTGACAAATATACGACAAGCGGTACGAATCCGAAACGTATCCATTTAAAATAGCAAATAATATCACCAATGTTCATACTATAAATTTGTAAAAGACAGAAAGAAATGCACAATATTTTACTCACAGTGTAAACTCGTATACAGGTCGCACCAAAACAACCGGTCAAATCCAGTAAAACAGTAGAAACAGTAAACTATCTTATTGGAAGACGTTCGATGCTAGCAATTGTACAGCGCCGATGCTCGATGATCCTTAACTCGATCAGAATCTCTGTTATCAGTGGCGAGCACCGATAAGAAGCCTGTCCGAGGCCGTCGCGTCCGTTTCATTTAATAATATCTTCTTTCTACAAACTTGTTTATGCGTTTGGCAGAGTGTACGAACTGTACGAAGTGTACGAAGTGAGTCAATGATTCACTGTGGATCGCGCACAACACACACCGAAAATAAATATGTATATAGGCACACGACACACTCACATATTAGCACTCGCGAGCGCGGAAGTATACACCGGAGGAGGAAATTATGCGACTACGTTACAGGCGAATCGAATCGCTCGCGTAATTTCGAATGATAATAATGTTCTCGAGAAATTCCGATCCCACGGCATTTCTCCAACCCCCACCCAGTGCCCTTTCGCCCTTCCGCCCTTCTTTTCCCCACTTTGCAACACGGATCGCTGCATCTGTCGGTCCTCCGCGTGTTTATGTACGCGTTATGGTCGCGCAGAGGTCGATTTTTCTAAGAAATGGAACTAGAACCGCTATGACCTTAAAATTTCATTTATTCGCAAATAATGTAACAGGATTTTATATCAAAGAAGGTTGAAAAGTTGTTGCCCCCAAAGCGAAGTTTAGCCGATGTTTTTTATTACCGAGACTAAACTTATTAATTATTCCGATTAATCCCTTGCAGTATTTTAACGAGTCAGATCTCGTCATGAAGATTTTAACAAAGAAAATACTAAAGAAAATGGAAAGAAAATTTAACTTTAAGTTTAACTAAATTTAAATTTAACTAAAGAAAGTCTATCAAATATGAATGTTATGCGTTTCTTTTCAGATGAAATCAAATTAGATTTTTTTGTAATCAATGTATAAGCATTCGAATAAATGTAACCACATAAAAAATATACATTTTCTTTACCCTTCTACGAAATTTTTGGGGATGAAAAGAATTTGTATTTCATTCCTGCATCCTGCAAATCAACGCGGAATATGTTTGTTTCGCATAAAGATCCCGCAGTCTATTAACACTAGGTTTACGGAGCTGTAGAAATAACTATTTCACATTACTTCATAAACATAACAAGGAAGTGTCTATCCAAAGTTTTGGCTATTTTCCCAATAATATATGCCCAAAGAAATGAATTTGGTAAATAATTCCTCAGGGAATTGCTGTATTCTAAATTGCTGTATTCTAAATTGCTGTATTCTAAATTGCTGTATTCTAAATTGCTGTACTATTATTTAAAATATTGCTTACACCATTAGATTTGTCGGTATTTAATCAATTACTAAAGATTTAAGTATTGTACGAGGTATTATATCAATTCCACGTTTGCCAAATTTAAAAAATCATAGAGAATGGAGATATTCTAGGTCAGAAGGGACGTTTGATTTTCGAGTTAAAGTAGCTCCGAGTGCGAAGGGTTGATAATCGCAAATTAAGAATACTGGAACCCGTCATTTTGACGGGTCCCGTAAACCCAGTGTCGATAAATCAAGTTGTATGACAACATTCTATCTGTGAAATGATTTGTTTTTATTCTTGTCCCATTTCTCATAGCGTCGACCGCTGCGCGACACGCGCGAAGGAAATGAACAGAAACCAAACACGGGCCCACGGTTGCACCGGGCGGGTGTGCGAGGGGTGGTCGAGGAACGCGTGCACGCATAAACGGGCCATAATAACGACGGTAAATCGGTTGGCGAGGTGACACGGCGCATAAGCTGAATGGAATTCTGGTAATTAAATGGGTCTTTGAATGAACGACGATAGGCTATTCCCCAACCCGAGATAACCCCCGGGAGATAATGAAATTCTTCGATCCGCGGTGGCTCCATTTGCTACCCCTCTGCCACCCACTCGAGACTTTATCAATGTGTTTGCGGATTTTTACACGCGGATCACTTCCCCACCCATTTTTCCTATCCGCTGGCAGAATTCAATAGACTCGTTTCGTTTCTCTTCCTCCGACACGCTATCCCATGCTCGTTCTTGCTTGTTAATCTTTTCCGCTTTGAAGATACCGAGCACATGTGTGAACGGTATAATTGCGCACGCGCGTCTACGACCAGCACACTCTACCGAGGAGAGCCACCGAGATTGATTTTCATTAGCGTTTAACGACCAGATTGATGAATGAGACTATTCGGCAATTTCCTCGAAGAGTTATATCGACGTTCGTAATGCGACGCGCGAACGATCGGTGTTTATTCGTTTATTAATTTATCGCCGGCTAAACAGCTGGCCGCGATACCCCATCGGTTTTTCTTTTTCTGTATCGAGGAAATGTCCCGATGGGCGTCGTCGGGTTTTTGTTCGGAATTTATACAGTTGCGGGAAGACAGTTTTAATTGCTCCGGAGATGCGATAATTCCAGTACATTGTAATTGAGTTACGCAATCGGATTACACTGTATTTTAATTGTAGAGTAATTCAGCTACGTCGTAACTGAATTACGTAATTCAAACCTTTCAATTAATTCGATTACTAATTACACGGTTCAACATTATTTCGACTTTTGGTTATTTCGATTCCCACTATGCGATTCTTATAGCTTTTCGCGCTGATTCCGAATCTGTCGTTAATTTTTCTCAAATACGTAGAGTTTTTGAGAAAATTGAGTTTTAGAAAAGACAGCTTTCAAGTTTGAATAAATATTGCGATGTTATTATAAAAGATTTGAAGATTTAAGAATTGGACCGTTTATTTTGAAAGCGGTGTAAGTCCATCTTAAAAAGAAATGAGATATCATATAATTTGTGGTTAATTTCGTGTCAATTTTTTATTTGGCGAAGACATAACTCGAACAACAACAACCATCGAGTTTCTACAATTAAAATTTAATAAATTAAAATTGAATTAACCACAAATTATGTGATATCTTATTTCTTTTTAAAATGGACTTACACCACTTTCAAAATAAACGGTCCAATTGTTTCCCGAATACAGTGATATTCATTATTAATAGATTATGGTTATTTAAACATGTTTAAACAATGATTAAAGACGGAGAGACACAACTTTTGCACCCATTTTTCAGGATATTTTTCAATTTATATAAAAAAATTATATAATAACATCACAAACATGTTCAACGTTAAAAAATATCTTTTTTTTAAACTCAATTTTCTCAACAACTCTACGTATAGGAGAAAAATAATCAAATAATTAAATAATAACAAAATTAATTAATTAATTTGAATCGCATAGTGGGAATCGAAATAATTTTTGGCTGTTGGACAGTGTTATTTTAGTCAGTTGTGTAATTGAAATACAACACAATTAAAATACAGCTCTCCAAATTATAGCCTAGAACTTTGAAGAACTGCGATATATTTTTATGTTTTTCTTTCATATATTTGTTTGCTGTCTCTTCGGCGTATTTTCTATTCCTCGTCCTCGTAATTCGTTGTTAATGTAAATTAAGTACAAAGTATTTTATAATTGTACTGCAATTGCAATTACGAATTACATTGCAGTTTAATTGAACAAAAATCTGAATTATAAATTACAATATGACTGAGTTACGATGTAATTCAATTACTTTGTAATTATTATTCATTTGTAGGTATAATTTTTATGTTTTTCTTTCATAGATTTGTTTGCTGTCTCTTCGGCGTATTTTCTATTCCTCGTCCTCGTAATTCGTTGTTAATGTAAATTAAGTACAAAGTATTTTATAATTGTACTGCAATTGCAATTACGAATTACATTGCAGTTTAATTGAACGAAGATCTGAATTATAAATCACAATACGACTGAGTTACGATGTAATTCAATTACTTTGTTATTATAATTCCTGGAGTAATTTAATTGTAATTCTGCTCAACTCTGAATTGTTCTGTCTACTGTGGAAATTATTATTAACGCTGAACCTATCGAGCACTGAAAGCGATTAAAATGTTTTACCTTATGAATATGACGAAGCTCTATTTATTTCGATTTTGTGGAATTTTTGTTACACAATATGTGCTTGAAAAATGTCCATAATTGTGAAATGAAATGCAGCGATGGAAATTTATTTGTTTAGTTTTAATTCTCATCTATTAAAAATTGCTATACCATTTATAGCTATACCCAATTTAATAATTATAAATTATAAGGTTTAGCGACCCTAGCACTCGCTTATCTGTATTTCAAGAATTGTTAAACATTGAACTATTATACGAGGTATTACGTCAGTTTCATATGCATAAGAGGAAAAAATCGGATGGAAATATTCTAGATTGGTGGAAATATTCTAGATTGGTGGAAATTTTTGGTTTCTGTTAATAGGAATGGTCTAATAATACAGTGTCGGGCGTTGTTACTTTGATTATCGCTTATAATCTGGCACACGGAAATTTAATAATGCTCTATACAGAATTAATTACTGTCAATCCGTCGCCTTGTTATCGGAGTAAGGATTTTATGCATTTAAAACGTAAATGGATACATGAAATATGAAACAGCCATGGCAGAATGAGAACGCCAAAATATTATACAGATTTATGCAGGGAATATTGATCATCCGAGCATGGAAATACAATTTAATATCCATTTGTGTACTTTTCAAGAATCCAAATGCGTAATAGCCTCGCACAACAAACAATTCGTTCATTCGTTCAGAAAAGACGGGCCAGGAAGATTGAAATTAATTTTTCCTCCGAACGATTTTAACAAATGATATCCGTATTTGTTAAACTCAATTCGTTATAAACATTCCTCGACCATTGTACGGCCGAGGGGTTAATATTTAACGCGCATCGTCCGATTCGACGTTATAAATTTATGATATCGTTACAACGCGTTTAAAGTAAAAATTCGATATTCATGTATGCGAAATAATATTTCCCTTTAATTGTTGCGAGCTGAAAAATATTCAAATTTATGAAACTCAATTTAAAGTTTTCGCCACGTGTCCGAGAGACTCGACGTTATAAATTTATTAAAAATATTCATAAGCGCGGAACAACGTGTCCAATAAAAGATAAAATAATATTTTCATTCTCCCGCGATGCGAAGAACATTCCGGTCGAATGTAAAAGCAACGGGAAGAATTGTTTACTCGTGTTACGGTGAACGCGTGATTTAAAACAGTTCGCTGATAATTAAAATAATAATTACAACACTGCGACATTCATTCGTTGAATGTCTTTAATGAATGTGGATCTTCGTGCGAAATAATAATATTCCGCGTTAATTGCAACAGACAGCAGATAGACATTTCATTTTTTATCTAACAGTAATTTGAACTAGTTAAATATCGTTATTCATGAATTATTTTTTAAATTGCACTTACTCGTTTTTACTGCGAATGCGTATAATCAACTTCCTCGGCAGAAAGCGATCAACAAACTCTTTCACGACAAAAAATAATCGAACAGGGTCAACATACTGTGATTACAGCGTTCGAGTGTGGCATTTGCGGAGCGTCAGTGTGAACGAGGCTTCACATACCGGGTACAGTGCGGTCGAAAAGTTGACGAGGCTCTCTCGTTGGCAACGTTCGAGGAATCCCGGTGTGATGTATGCATGACCGTATCATGTTTTATGCATATTATGCTCCGTGCACTTCAGCCGGCGAAATATTGGTGTGATTCGCGCCGCAAAGGGGGGGAATAAGAAAGAACTGGAGGATCGCGACGATAAAGGAACGGCAAAGGTCTCTGCCGGTGCGGCGCTGCTTCCGTTTCGCTGGTTCGCATTCTTTTCGACGTTTCTCTTCTTCTCCTCTCTTCTTCTCCTCATCCTTTTTTTTTTCTCGTTTGTTTTCTTTCGTTTTTTCCGTTCACGATTATCCACCGCGGGCATCCACACAATATTTTATCGCAGCGCAGCGTCGCACACCAACCACTAATTAATTATAACTGTACGCGTCGTATCGCGGACGAACGAGATTGCATATTCCGAATCCAACGCTCTGAATTTCCAAGCGAGTTGCTGCCTCTAGACACGCTCGAAATATTAACGACAGTTTTCGAATTTTACTTTTACCTCCGCCTTCGCGACGAGCTGCGTCCACGTCATTTTATTAACTCATCGAAAATTGCCGCCGAGGTTCGCCTACTGTGTTGACATTTTTTTTTGTGCACGTAGAAAAGAAAACAGAACGACACTGTGCTCGCGAAACAACACAACCGAACCGAAAACTTGTATGGCGATTGCACACCTGTGTGTTTCTCGCTCGCTCGAGTTTATCCGAATAGCGTTTCACCTCCGAGCGTGATGGATTAGACGTATTCACTGCCCAGGAATTGTGCACGCGGTGCGACTAATGGGTTTTCAATTCTAAAATAATTATACAGATAATCATTAGGCGCTGGACCAAAGTTTTCAGTTCTTCTTTCCAAGTGAAAACGTGATCTTTGACCTGGTATAATTTCGTAAAAAGGCAAAGTACGGAGATAAACTTGAAATCATTTTGAAGATTGAAGCCTCTACTTTCGATGTATATTATTAATTATGTTTTTACGATTTTTTTTGCATGATATGACGGGTCATAAAGTGAAGACATGTCTCTGCTCAAAAATGGTAGCAACTTCAAACATCCGTAAAAACGTGATCTTTTAACTGTTATAACTTCATGAAAACGTTTGGTACGAAGATAAACCTGGACTCATTTTGAAGCTTGAAGCCTCTACTTTCGATGTATATCATTCATTTTTTTTCTAAAATTTTTTTGCACGGTGTGACGGGTAAAAAAGTGAAAACATGTTTCTGCTAAAATATGGTAACAAATTCAAACGTCTGTAAAAACGTGATCTTTGACCTGGTATAGTTTCGTAAAAAGGCATCGTACGGAGATAAACCTGGAATCATTCTGAAACTTGAAGCCTCTACTTTCGACATGTATCATTCCTATTTTGTAGAATTTTTTTTCACGGTACGGCAGGTGAAAAAGTGAAGACATGTTTTTGCTCGAAACTGGTAGCAACTTCAAACATGCGTAAAAACGTGATCTTTTAACAATTATAACTTCGTAAATAGGCTTGGTACGAAGATAAACCTGAACTCATTTTGAAGCTTGAAGCCTCTACTTTCGACATGTATTATTCCTATTTTGTAGAATTTTTTTTCACGGTACGGCAGGTGAAAAAGTGAAGACATGTTTTTGCTCGAAACTGGTAGCAACTTCAAACATCCGTAAAAACGTGATCTTTTAACAGTTATAACTTCGTAAATAGGTTTGGTACGAAGATAAACCTGGACTCATTTTGAAGCTTGAAGCCTCTACTTTCGACATGTATCATTCCTATTTTGTACAATTCTTTTTCATGGTATGACGGTTGAAAAAGTGAAGACATGTTTGTGCTAAAAAATGATACCAACTTCAAACGTCTGTGAAAACGTGATCTTTGACCTGGTATAACTTCGTAAAAAGTCATCGTACGGAGATAAACCTGGAATCATTCTGAAGCTTGAAGCCTCTACTTTCGACATGTATCATTCCTATTTTGTAGAATTTTTTTTCACTATACATCAGATGAAAAAGTGAAGACATGTTCCTGCCCTAAAATGTCAGATTTGAAGATTCACATTCTTCTTTACAACGAGACCTGAAAAATGTGATGTACATGAAAATGTGATGTACATGAAAATGTGATGTACATGAAAATGTGATGAAGGCTCATCAAGGGTTAAAATGTTTGGTAAACGGTCGGGCGGCAATTTCCGCGGTTTAATAAGTGAATTTCGACGCAGCCGTCAGAATTTAATAAAACTCGCTTCGGCCGTCGAATTTTTTCCCGACAGTAAAAACAGAAAATACTTTCTCCTCGGAGGAATAGTTTAGCGGGACGAGCGCTAACGAGTTTTCCGCTGGATAATTTTCCAGACACACTGGACGATACATCGTTTCTTGGCGGAACGATTGGAAAACCAACTAAAACCACTGAGAGAAATTAAAGAAGAATTTCTATCGTACCGACAACGTCGGACAATAACCATAACAATTTCTTGTTTGTCCTGTTGCACGCCTTACCGTCTCTAATACGACGTTTTTCTTCGAGTCTGAGAGCAGCGCCGCAGCTGAGTCAGAGGAGGAATGATTGCACCAGCTGTACAACACCCGTCACGAGAGCGCATTGCTAATTAATTATTTCCCCGCGGATAATCAGGAGCTGCCGAGGAGCTGTTTCTTTGCGAGTTAACCGAGCGCCCCCCTCTTCCCGAAATCCCGATGCATTATTCAGCGTGCCTGCGTGCCGCGATTTTTCATCAATCTATCAACGGGGAAAAAAAGAGTTACAAAGAAAACAAATAGAATCGAGCTCTCCGCTGGTAGGTAATTCAATCGGTAATTTGTATTGTTCTCGGACGCTGCTGGGAATGCTTGAATGCTAAGTGACTTGTTTGGAATTCATGCACCGGCGATATTGTGGAATTGAAACATGGATATCTGCAAGAGTTTGTTTCAAAATAAAACATTAACACAGTGCGATGCAGATCGCGAAAGTTTAACTTTTAACCCTTTGCACTCGAAGCTATTTTAACGCGAAAATTAAACCTCAGCACTCGAGTGGCGCCTCGGAGGCGTCACTAAAAATTACAGTACTATTATTTAAAATATTGTTTACATTGTTAGATGCGTCGGTATCTAAGCAATCACTAAACAGTTAAGTATCGTATGAGCTATTATACCAATTTCATATGGAAATGATTCTCGGTCAGAAGAAACGTTTGATTTTCGAGGTAAAATAGCTCCGAGTGAGAAGGATTAAACATTTCTTCCGACCTAGAATATTTCCATTCCCTATGATTTTTTAAATTTCATGAATATGAAATTGAATAAAATTGTAAAAGCTCATACAATACTTGAATGTTTAGTAATTAATTAGGTAGCAGCGAATTTAATACTGTGAACAATATTTTGAAAAATGGTATATCAATTTTTAAAATTGTTAAAGTCGTTAGCAATGAAAATGTACATCCAGGTATATATATATAGATCCTGTTAGGTTACTTTAGAGATTATTTACATTATTAAAACCTTTAAAATTTGTCTACAAACTCCCAAATGATATTTTATTCTTATTGCAAATATTCTGAAGAGAAAATAGTATCGACAGCAGAGCACGTTCCGAAATATTTTATTTTTATCACGAGTATTTGTACGAGAAAAATGGTCACACACGTCAATAGGACATTCGTTCAACAAATGTTTGGAAATCTATTAAATCCTTCAAAATTGATCTACAAACTCATCGATATAAAATATTTTTTATTTCCACTGTAGATATTTCGAAGAGAAAAACGGCGATCAAATGTAATCAACAAAGTGCTTTCATAAAAATGTGTTCCAAACATATTCCCGCGGAATATAAAATATTTGAAAGGTGCGCTAACAGACTGAATAAAATTGTACGAAATACGAGGGTGGAACGTTAATTTTCGCGAGTCCAGAAATGTACATTGCCCGGACATTTGTAAATCGTTACAGGGCTCAAAACTTGTTGCGGCTCCCCGTATCGCCTGTCTGTTTGTTTCAGGGCCCTGCGAGGATAAAAAGACACACGAAACCGGCGGAGGGGAGAGGGTAAAACAAGGTGGGAAAGGGGCACACTACCGACTGGTTCGCGCTCTCGGTTCTCCATTGCTTCGTTTTGTCATTGTCGCGTGTAATTACGCGCGTGTTGGTGCTCGCCCGAGCGGATAAGGAAGAGTGCGACACCTGTATACATCGGCTGAATAATAGTAATGGATATAAAAAGAGTCGAGGCGGTTCAAACGCGCGACAAAGATTGCAAGGAGCTGCACGTCCCGCTACGAGATAACAAGAGATTGTTACTGCGCGTTGCAAAACCCCCGAACAATTCATCCGGATACTCTTATTTGCACGAGTTAGGCTA